>CAUYLG010047968.1:0-34210 GCA_963573385.1 Cacajao melanocephalus | reverse complement strand
GTTGTTGCAATTTGCTTTTTTCACCCCACTGCAACCCCCCCAGGTGGGTTCCAATTTGTTACAAAAAAAAAAAAAAAAAAAAAAAAAAAAAAAAAAAAAAAGATGTGGATGGTGTTAAGATCACTAATTCACTGTTGTAATAGTCAAATTCACAGAGACAGAGAGAAGGATGGTTGCCAGGGCTGGCGGGAGGGAGAAATGGGGAGTGTCTCACGGAGACAGAGTTTCGGTTTGGGAAGATGAGAAAGTTCTGGAAGTGGATGGTGGTGAAGGTTGCATGACAATGGGACTGTATTTAATACCACTAAACTCTGTCCTTAGAAATGGTGAAAACGAGAAATTTTATGCTATATATATTCAGCCACAGTAGAAGAAAGAATTTCTTGCATCTAAAAATATGCCTCTAAGAACCCACCATTCACATGAATGCATTAAAAACCTTCATTCACTGAAAAAAAGAAATTTAATTCAGTTTCAGACAATGCTGGGAGAAGTTAAAGATGTTTGAGTCCAAGGCTGGGCGCTGTGGCTCACGCTTGTAATCACAGCACTTTGTGAGGCCGAGGTGGGTGGATCATGAGGTCAGGAGTTCAAGACCAGCCTGGCCAAGATGGTGAACCCTGTCTCTAATAAAAATACAAAAATTAGCCCAGCATAGTGGCAGGTGCCTGTAATCCCAGCTACTCAGGAGGCTGAGGCAGAGAATTGCTTGAACCTGGGAGGTGGAGGTTGCAGTGAGCCCAGATTGCACCACAGCACTCCAGCCTGGATGACAGAGCGAGACTCCATCTCAAAAAAAAAAAAAAATCTCCAGTCCAGTCAAAGATTAAGAACCAAGTATGTGGCTGGGTGTGGTGGCTCATGCCTGTAATCCCAGCACTCTGAGAGGCTGAGGTGGGCAGATCACCTGAGGTCAGGAATTCAAGACCAGCCTGGCCAACGTGGTGAAACCCTGTCTCTACTAAAAATACAGAAATTAGCCAAATGTGGTGGCACATGCCTGTAATCCCAGCTACTCGGGAGGCTGAGACAGGAGAATCGCTTGAACCTGGGAGGCAGAGGTTGCAGCGAGCCGCGATCACACCACTGCCCTCCAGCCTGGGTGACAGAGCAAGATTCAGTCTCAAAAAACAAAAAACAACAAACAAATGCACAACAAATAACAAAGTGTGTAACAAAGCATAGATGTTCATGCCTATAATCCCAGCTCTTTGAGAGGCCAACTTGAGAGGAGCAATTGAGACGGAGTTTGAGACCAGCCTGGGCAGCATTGTGAGACTCTTGTCTCTACAAAAAGAAAAAAAAAAATTAGCTGGGCGTGGTGGTATGCACCTGCAGTCCCAGCTCAGGTGGCTGGGGTGGGTGGTTTGCTTGAAGGCAATAATTGGAGGCTGCTGTGAGCTATAATCGCGCCACTGTACTCTGTCTGGCTTGAGCAACAGAGAAAGACCCTGTGTCAAAAAAAAAAAAAAAAAAAAAAGAAAAGAAAAGAAAAAAGAGGCCAGGTACAGTGGCTCACACTTGCACACTTGTAATCTCAGGGCTTTGGCAGGCCGAGGCAGGTGGATCACCTGAGGTCAGGAGTTTGAGACCAGCCTGGCCAACATAGTGAAACCCCATCTCTACTAAAAATACAAAAATTAGCAGGGTGTGGTGGTGCATGCCTGTAATCCCAGCTACTGGGGAGGCTGAGGCAGGAGAATCACTTGAAGCCAGGAGGTGGAGGTGGCAGTGAGCCGAGATCGCACCACTGCACTCCAGCCTGGGCGACAGAGCGGGACTCTGTCTCAAAAAACAAAACAACACAAAACAAAACAAAAAAACCCCATGTATCTTGTCAGATGTTGGATCCCACAATTTGTTTGGGACGGTGTGATCCCAAGAGAAACACGTTTCCAGGGAACGGTTCTGGGGAAGGGTTCCAGGGAGGTGGTCCTTGAGTTGTAGGTTAAACCCAAGGCAGTGGGGGCCTGGGCAGAGGGCTTGGAGGACCTTCTGGGCCCAAGGCAGGGCTTCTGGGATGCCCCAGAGTCCTTACCGGTGCAGGGCTACCTTTCAGCCTGAGGTCGCCAGGGCTGCAAACAGGTGGGGTTCCAGGGCTGAGATCCTAGCCTGCGGGACTCTTGAACAGTTGTTCCTTTTTGAAGACAGCTGTCTCAGGGAGGAGAAGGGAGCCCCATCAGGCATGAGGCTGGGCGCACAGTAGCAGATGGGCTGGGGTGGCCACGGGCAGGCTTGGGATTCCGCAGCTGGAGCAATGGTAGGAGTACTCCTGGCAGCCACCAGGGGTCGCTCTTGATTCATGGAAGACGCGTGCAGGCCTCACCTGCTGGGTCTCCCAGGCCTGTAGCTTCGCAGTCCCCAGGGGGCTAAAGGCCTGGGGGACCCGGCGCGTGGTCTAGCTGGGAGCCGCCACACGCCCGCCTGGGGTGGCTCCACCGGAGATCCGAGCAGGGGGTAACATCAGTCTCTCTCCAGCCTGTCTCTGTTTCAGCTTCAGCAGCTGGCCCGTTCCCTCTGCTTTGGTCCCCACGGCCAGGATTTGAGGGGGGATTAATTCATGGAGTCGTGGGTAGAACAAGGATCGTTCCAGGACCTCCAAGCTGCCGAGGCCTGGAGAGGCACGTCCTGACCTCAGCTGAGAACGTGATGACCTTTGCAAGGCAAAGGTTTCTCTGGTACATCCAGAGTCAAGGAGGTACCCTGGGTGTCAGATGACCGGTTTTAGGGTTGACTAAGCCTGTTCCTTTCTCTGTTAGGTTTAACAGTGTCCTCTTCAGGAACCCCACGTTTTTGTAGATGTTGGAAATAGATGCTCAGTGCCGCAAAGAAAAATCAGCACTGAGACAAAGGATCTTTCAGCAATGCAATTTTTACTTCCTGGGCTGCAGGAAGGGTACCCTTGCTAGCCATTGTGCCACGAGAGTACAATGAACAAAGGGAAACACACAAATTTATTCCTTACGCATTTGGGGTTGTCCTTACTGCTGTGTCTGATCTCTGTCGGCTGGAGCCAGACCTCACAGTCTAAACTAAAACCTGATTGGCTAACAACTTAAAACTTTTCTGAACAGGTAAAAGCAATGGAGAGCTGGGACATGCCTGTGAGCACGTCCAGCACAGACATCTTGGTTAAAGTAAAAGAACATAGAATGTACTACGTGCCTGTAAGCATGGCATGTCTAACAGCTACATGGGACAGGGCTTAACAGAGTTAACAAGAAAGGAAACTTTAAAAAGGAACCTTTCTACTTCCCACAGTAGGTCTGGCTGCTGTTTACATCTGCACACCAGCTGAAAGGGATTTGAGTGTATCCGGAACTTTCTTGCTAGAGCGTTATTTATTTCTGATCTATTTCTGGCAAAAATACTTTATTGTGAATTATTTTTCCTAATGATCTTTTCTCCCTGTCCTGAGAAACTGGGATAATAGGAGAGTTTCAGGCCTTTCTACTAGGGCCAGGGCAGGAGGGGAAGCAAGTCCTGAAAAGTTCAGGGGCATGAAGGACTACAGAGGGCCAACTTCCTGTGCATCAGGGTGTTGCTGGATTCGTGGTAACACAGGGTCATGCAGCAACAGAACTGGAAGGGAGCTGAGTCCCATCGTCCCATTTCACAGATGGAAACTGAGGCCCAGAGATGGAAGTGCAGTGCCCAACCTAGGGCTCTTCGGTCTTGGAGAGGATGTTTCTTCTTTGCTCCTATGGGGCTGTCAGCTCTGTGGCTTGACTATATGGAGAAGGGGAACCGTGAAGAGGGAACCTAGGGTCTCTCTGACTGAAAGAAGCTTCTGGAAGACCCCAGAGGTGTGGGGATCCTGGGTGCGGGGAGACAGAAGCCTGCCAAACTGGTAGACAGTGGACAACAGGTCTCTGAGACTCAGTTTCCTCATCTGTAAAAAGAGCCAGTTGGTCTGAAAATCAGCTGAGAATTCTCCCAGGTCTGACTCCCTGTCTCTACCCGTCTAACTCAGTGTCACAGTGCACACTTGGGGCAAAGGAACCCCACTTTTCTGCAGGTCTGGGTGCCGCTCATGTCTGCACACCAGCTAGAAGGGATTTGAGTGTATCTGGAGCTCTTTTGCTTTTTTTTATTTCTGGCTAAAAAAGTCCATGTACTAGAGAGACTTGTTTCTGATACTGTGTAGACATGACCTATGTGTATTTTCCTTACGTGCCTTCCGGGGTTCAGCCTGATTTCCATACAGCCTGAACTCTTCACTGTGAATGTGGGCAGGCCAGTTAGTAATTTGTACTTTCCAGAGCCTTTGTGGATAGATGGTTCTGCTCCTTGGAGAGCGTCAAAGGGGAAAGTGTGTGTGGATTGCATGTGTTTATGTATGTATGTGTGCATATATGTGGATATGTGTACATATGTGTGGACACATGCACTTGGTGTGCCTGCATGTGTGCATGATGTATATGTGTGCATGTTTACATGTGGTACATGGTCTCTGTGTGTGCAGATGTATGTGTATGCATGTGTGCATGTGTATGGTGCATGCTGTGTGCATGATATATGTATGCGCACGTGTACATGTAGTGCATGCTGTGTGAATGTGCATTGTGTGCGTGTGTACGTGTACATGGTGTGTGCATGCACACATGTATGCACGATGTGTGTTTGTACCTGTGTACCTGTGCATGGTGTGTGCATATGTGTGCACACGTTGTGTGATTTATGTTTGTACATGTGTATATGTGGCCCATAGTCCGTGCATGTGCATGTGTGCATAAGTACGTGTGGTGCATGGTGTGTGCATGTGTGTGCACCCATGTGTGCACAATGTACGTTTTTACTTATGCACATGTACGTGTGTGTATGCTGTGTATATGTGTGTACATGCATGTGCACATGTGATTTGAGATGGAGTGGGCTGCACCTCTTGGGAGAGCGTGGAGGCCCCATGGCACTGGCAGACTCTGTCTGAGGTCTCCAGGACTGTCCCAGGCAGATTCTGTTCCTTGCATCCAGTCCCTAGGTAGCTTCAATTGGGATGGGAGGCCACCTTCCATTTTTTCTGTCCAAGAAATAGAGCTTGGCCCTTGAAATCAGACAGTTAAAAGGGACTTTGCATTTTCTTAGGGGCTTAGAAGCATTTGTGTGTCTGGGTTGAGTGAGACGTGATCATCTTGTTCCTGGCATTGTGAGTTAGGAAGTGCAGAAGTCCCAGGTGTCAGCCCAGTAGTTCCTGCCCCTTTCTAGTTGCTGCTCTGTCACCTTTGAGGCCCTGGCTGGCATGGCACATGGAAGGTAGGGGGCTGGAAACGCAAAGGTTACTGTGACAAGGACTCCTGGAGGCAGCTAGAATCATTTCACATCAAACAAGACAGGAGAGATTTGCTTGCCAGAGGCAGGGCTGTAGTGTGCTGCTGGGTTAACGCAAACTTGATTGTATGGAAATCAGGACACAGCTAAATTAGTTTTCTGCAGACCAGATTCGCAATATGCTTGTGATAGTAAATGTTAATATTCTCACTCCTGGTGGTTTATTTTGCAGCCTCTGAATCTCACAAATGTACTTCCATCTATGGCTAATGTGACAGTCGCTACTGCAAACTTCCATTAGTTACTACTTTTCCTCCCAACTACCTGCTCTGAAAACTGGGGAAACAGTTTCTTCGAAGTTAGCTCAATAAACAGTGGAGGAAAGAGACAGGAGCTCAAGAACCGCTGTTTACATTTCCGTGTTTCTGGAGGGTGGGGACTGGAGTTCAGCTTGGTGCTGGGGGCCCTACTTGGAGTCACGTGTCTACAAGGAAGCCAGGGTCTGTCATGTATGTTGCCTAAATGCCATAGCCTCGCTATGCTACAGTTTCTTGATCTATAAAATTGTTTCGGTTACGAGTCTTTGGATGATTAAATGAGTTACTGCATGAGATGAGCTCAGTTCAGGGTCTCCCCATAGTAAAAGACTTGGAGTGTTATTAGCTATTATTTATTTACTTTTTTTTTTTTTGGTGGGGTCTTGCTGTGTTGTCCAGGCCAGAGTGCAATGGTGCAGTCTTGGCTCACTGCAACCTCCACCTCCCGGGTTCAAACGATTCTCTTGCCTCGGCCTCCCAAATAGCTGGGATTACAGGTGCCCGCCACCATGCCCAGCTAATTTTTGTATTTTTAGTAGAGTTGGGGTGTCACCATGTTGGCCAGGCTGGTCTTGAACTCCTGACCTCGGCCTGCCTGCCTCAGCCTCCCAAAGTGCTGGGATTACAGGTGTGATTTTTTTAAGAGACAAGGTCTCACTCTGTTGCCCAGGCTGGAGTACAGTGGTGTGATCATATCTCACTACGGCCTTGAACTCTTAAGCTCAAAGGATCCTCTCACCTCAGCTTCCTGAGTAGCTGGGACTACAGTCATGCATATCATGCCTCGCTAATTTTTAAAAGTTTTTAGTAGAGATGAAATCTCACTGTGTTTCCCAGGCTGGTCTGGAATTCCTGGCCTCGAGCTGTCCTCCTGCCTCAGCCCCTCCCACAGAACTGGAATTACAGGCCTACGCCACCGTGCTTGGCCTAGTTTTGTTGAATGTGGATCATCATCAGCATCATCATCATCGTCATTGTCATCGTCATCTATAACTTTACTGAATACTCTGTTCCCAGCACCGTGCTAGCCAGTTTGCAGACATAGTTTAGTTATTCAATGGACATTTTTTTTTAAGATGGAGTCTTGCTCTGTCGCCCAGGCTGGATTGCGGTGGCGCGATCTTGGCTCACTGTAACCTTCACCTCCTGGGTTCAAGCAATTGTCCTGCCTCAGCCTTCTGAGTAGCTGGGACTACAGGCACCCACCACCACACCTGGCTAATTTTTGTATTTTTGGTAGAGACAGCGCTTCACCATATTGGCTAGGCTGGTCTCAAACTCCTGATCTCAAGTGATCCACCTGCCTCAGCCTCCCAAAGTGCTGGGATTACGAGTGTGAGCCAGCCCACTTGGCCAACATTTGTTGAGTGCGTACTTTGTGTCTAGGACTGCGTGAAGTGTTAACGATACAGCAACAGATGAAACAAAGTCCCTGCCGTTTGGAATCTACCTTCTAGTTGGGAGACAGGCAACAGAAGGTTGAACAATAAATATGAAATATACCCTCGGGCAGGGGTTAGTACTCGGGACAGAAAGGAAAAAAGGGGAGGGGCAGAGAGTGATGGCCAGCTGAGGAGCTGAAATAGACAGAGTGCTCGCAGCATGAAATGAGAGAGGAGCAGGTGCAAAGGCCCTGAGGTGGGAACAAGCTTGGTCTATTTGAGGAACAGTAAGTGAATAGACCACAGTGTCTGGGGAACAGTGATGTACCTCATTTATGGAAGAGGGAGGGGAGAGATTAAATAGCTGGGACCCTCGGTCCCAGAGAAAGTGCCAGAGCTAGAATTCCCTCACAGAAAAAGAAAAAGGAGGTGAGGCCAGGTGTGGCGGCTCATGTCTGTAATCTCGGTGCTTTGGGAGGCTGAGGTGGGAGGATTGCTCGATGCAGGAGTTTGAGACCAGCCTGGGCAACATAGTGAGATCCCATCTCTACAAAAATTTAAAAATCAGATGGATGTGGTGGTGCATGTCTGTAGTTTCAGCTACTTAGGAGGCTGAGATGGGAGGACTGCTTGAGGCCAGGAGTTCAAGACCAGCCTGGGCAATACAGCAAGATTTTGTCTCCACAAATAGTAAAAATTAGCTGGGCGTGGTGGTGTGCACCTGTCGTCTCAGCTACTTGGGAGGCTGAGATGGGAGGACTGCTTGAGCCCAGGAGTTTAAGACCAGCCTGGGCAGCATAGCAAGACCCTTCCTCTATAAATAATAAAAAATTAGCTGGGCATGGTGGTGTGCACCTGTCGTCCCAGCTACTTGGGAGGCTGAGATGGGAGGACTGCTTGAGCCCAGGAGTTCAAGACCAGCCTGGACAACACAGCAAGATCCTGTTTCTATAAATAATAAAAAATTAGCTGGATGTGGTGATGTGCACCTGTAGTCTCAGCTACTTGGTAGGCTGAGGCAGGAGGATCGCTTGAATCCAGGAGTTAGAGGCTGCAGTGAGCTATGATCACACCACTGCACTCCGGCCTGGGTGACAGAGCAAGACCCTGTCTCAAAAAAAAAAAAAAAACAAGAACAAATAAATAAAAGGAGGTGGTCAAAGATGAAATAAATGGCAGTAGGACAGAGAGAGAGAGAGAAAGAGAGGAGAGGGAGATAGAGGAAGGACGTGGTAGAAAAGGAGGAAGTGGTGAGGGAGAGACGGCAAAGGAGAAGCTGGATATTGAATGGAAAATGTGGATTGGGGTGAGCCTCATGACCAGGGCTCTAGCTGGCTCCCACTGGGAAACTGAAAGGAAGCAGAAATCTAATCCTTCTCTGGCAACCCCCGGGCAAACAAGAGCCCCTTAATCCCACAGTTGCCTTTTTTTTTCTTTCTTCCTTTTTTTTTTTTTCTGTCGCCCAGAGCTGGAGTGCAGTGGTGCGATCTCGGCGATCTCGGCTCTCTGTAACCTCTGCCTCCCGGGTTCTAGTGATTTTCCTGTCTCAGCCTCCTGAGTAGCTGGGATTACAGGCATGTGCCACACACCTGGCTAATTTTTGTATTTTTAGTAGAGATGGGGTTTCCCCATGTTGACCAGGCTGTTCTCGAACTCCTGGCCTCAAGCGATCCTCCTGCCTCGGCCTCCCCAAGTGCTGGGATGATAGGCGTGCGCCACCGCACCTGGGCCCTTTTGCAAAGAGCCTGATCCGTACAAGCTCCCTGAGGGCAGAACTGTGCATAAGGCAGAAATTGCCATGAACACTTGCCTGGTCACTTCCCTTTTCCTTCCCCAAATAATAATAGGTTGGGAAGAGTTGGGAGCCTCTCTTCTTGTCAAGGGCGGATTGCTGACAAAGTGCCTTTAAACGACTCTGTAATTGCTAAGATGCCATGTGACTATGTGGGACGTGCCCTCTGTCCGGCCCCCTTCCTGGGTGTGTGCTCAGTGCTATCTTGCCACGCTTGTAGACAGGCAGCTGTCAGATACTCTGCCCTGAACACACGCTTGTCTGCCCCTGTTAGAGGCCATGGATGGCCCCAGGCAGTGTAAGGGCAGAGACCCTGACCGACGGCTGTCTCCTCCTGGTCCTTGCCCCGTGCCCTATGCATATTATATCAGCTGACCTCCAAGGTTGTGGCTTTTCGAGGTCTAGCTGCACAGAGAGGTGGAATTTTCCAGAGCAGGCATCAATTTAATACTCTGATCTGGTCAAAGAGATGTCTGAGGCTCAACCTTACTGGAGGCTTTGATGGTCCCCTACCCAGCTGTGTACACTGGGCAGGTCACTTCTCCTCTCTGGACCTCAGTTGTTGCATTTTTTTTTTTTTGAGATGAGTCTCCCTCTGTTGCCCAAGCTGAGGTGCAGGGGCGCGATCTCAGCTCACCGAAACCTCTGCCTCCCGGGTTCAAGCAATTTTCCTGCCTCAGCCTCCCGAGTAGCTGGGATTACAGGCACCCACCATCATGCCTGGTTAATTTTTGCATTTTTAAAATAAAGACGGGGTTTCACCATGTTGGCCAGGCTGGTCTTAAACTCCTGACCTCAAGTGATCTGCTTGCCTCGGCCTCTCAAAGTGCTGGGATTATAGGCGTGAGCCACTGCGCCCAGCCCCCTCATTTCCTTTCTGTCCCTAGTCCCTGCTGGTGATCCCTTTCTTTCCATGACCCCAGCACAGACCTGGCGGTCCCTTCGTGGTAATCTGGCAAGCCAGTGACCCCTCCTCCCCTTCCCAAAGCACAGCTTCTGGTTCTGCCGATACCACCTTCTCCCTTTCCTCCTCCAGCTCTAGTGCTAGTGGCATCGGGGGGTAAGTGACACCAGGCCATAGCTTGGGACAGCTGTGGGGAGAGGGGCCTCCTGGCTTCCAGGGCTTCCAATGACCAGACCCACGTGGAAGCCTTCGGAATGATTCTGTTCATGTGGCAGTTGGATTCTGCCACCACCCTCTCTGGCTTGGGGCCAGCTCAGCCCCTGGAGGGATTTCCGGGAGTCTAGTATGTTTAAAGGATGCCAGAGTCCCTGAGCCAGCCATGGGCATGGATGCCATTGGCCAGGCAGCACTCTCTGAGCATGGAAACTGTGCCCGTGGGACTGGCTAATTGGCCTCCACATCTCCACATGTTTGATGTTTTCCTCTGGGCCCTTTCCCTCCTGCCTTTGTCAGCCCACTCAGGCTCCTGAGAGCCAGCATTCTAGAACGCAAATCATATCATTTGCTCCCTCCCTACCCGGCCCCTTTGAGAATCGTGAAATTCAGCCTGGAGTCCAGGACCCTGGAGACAGCTGCTCCTACACTTCCGGATCTGTGTCTCTCTCCGACTCCGAGGTGCAGTCTCAGCACATACACAGCCCCGTTCCCGCATCACCTGCTCTTCGTGGCTGCCTCACCTCTGTCTTCCGGTGCCCACGGGCTTCCGTCCTCCTCACCTGCAGGGCCACAAAGTTCTAATGGGTGTTTTTTCAAACAGTTACCCTGTGAGATGAAACCATGCATCCACATCACCTGGAGGGCTTGCTAAAGTGCGGATCGCTGGAGATTCTGATCAGGGCTGGGGACCGGGGCTCCAGAACTGTCCCAGGCGTGCAGACGCTGGGGTGTGGGCGCCACACTCTGAGAACTGCGACTCTAGACCGTGGCAGAACATGTCTTCACGAGAAGAGGCTTTCTGGCTTTTGCTTTTGTTGTTTATTTATTAGTTTTTTTCAGACAGAGTCTCACTCTGTTGCCCAGGCTGGAACGCAGCGGCCTGATCTAGGCTCACTGCAACCTCCACTTCCTGGATTCAAGCGATTCTTGTGCTTTAGCCTCCTGTGTAGCTGGGACTGCAGGTGCATGCCTGGCTAATTTTTTTTTTTGTTTTTTTTAGTAGAGATGGAGTTTTGCCATGTTGGCCAGCCTGGTCTCGAACTCATGACCTCAAGTGATCCACCTGCGTTGGCCTCTCGAAGTGCTGGGATTACAGGCGTCAGCCACTAAACCCGGCCATTTCCTGACCTTTTCAAAAGGAGAGAGAAAGAGTGTGTGTGTGAGAGACGGAGAACATCAGCCCCTCCCTAGGTGCCAGGAGCACCTTGCATGTCTGTCTTGACATCCGTGCCCCTCTCACACATACATGGGGAGCCCTGCGCAGTGTATTAGCCCGTTCTCACACTGCTGTAAAGAACTTCCCTGAGACTAGGTAATATTTAAATTTTTATTTTATTATTATTATTATTTTTGAGACAGAGTTTCGCTCTTGTTGCCCAGGCTGGAGTGCAATGGCGCGATCTCGGCTCACTGCAACCTCTGCCTCCTGGGTTCAAGCAATTCTGCCTGAGCCTCCCAAGTAGCTGGGATTACAGGCATGAGTCACCGCACCTGGCTGAAAGTCCAGACTTCTTGCTACATAGGCGTCTATGTGTCCTTTTGCTTAAAGAAGCACTAGTTGAGTTTTCTGTTACCTGTAACCATGCCCGACCTCTAACCATCTCTTAAAAGACTTGTCCCCAAAGACCGTCCCATTCGGAGGTCCTGGGGTTTAGGGTTTCAGCACATAGATTTTGCAGGGACTCAATCAGCCTATCATCACAACAGACCTCCATGAGTACTGAATGAATGGTAAAGGAGATGGCTCAAAGGCGGAGTTAAACTTCAGTTTGTATGTGTTGAAGGAGCTGGCGAAGGGGGGTCTGGGCGTCTCTGCTGTCAACAGGAGGTGAGAGGCAGAGGGATGGGCTTGAGTTGACTCTCCGCGTGACACTTCTTGCTTGTCTGAAGCTCATCCCTGCCGCCTCCTTCTGTCGTATGTGACATCCCGACTGGGAACATGTGAAACAGCAGCTGACGCTGTCAGTGGGACGGCCGCCTCTCTGCCGTGCGCTCAGTGGTAACTGCCAAGTCAATGACATGGAAACTTTGGCGGTGACATTGATCCCTCTTCTGGCGAGAAGGGGGACAGGAGCCCGGGATCATGGTGACGTCTTCTCTTTCAGGGGCAATGATAGGCTGTAGCATTTCATAAAAGGCTAATTTCAGCCCAGTCTTGAAAAGCCAGGAGGGAAAAGCAAAATTCTGTAAGAAACCTTTTTTTTTTTTTGGAAGACATGAAGTTATTAATGGGTTAGCAAAATTATTTATTTTCTTTATGTCCTTTCTTTAAAACAGATGGAAAAGGATTTCTTAAAAAAATTTTTTTTTTGAGATAGCGTCTTGCTCTGTCACCCAGGCTGGAGGGCATTGGCATCATCACATTTCACTGCAGCCTCCAACTGCTGGCCTCAAGTGATCCTCCTTCCTCAGCCTCCCGAGTAGCTGGGACTACAGGTGTGCGCCACCACTCTTGGCTAATTAAAAAAAAAAAATTTATTAGATGGAGTCTCACTCCGTTGCCCAGGCTGCGGTACAGTGGTGTGATCTCGGCTCACTGCAACCTCTGTTCCCGGGTTCAAGTGATTCTCCTGCCTCAGCTTCCCGAGTAGCTGGGTTACAGGTGTGTGCCACCATGCCCGGCTAATTTTTGTATTTTTAGTAAAGACAGGGTTTCACCATGTTAGCCAGGATGGTCTCGGTCTCCTGACCTCATGATCTGCCCATCTTGGCATCCAGCCTCCAGCTCCCAAGAAACAGGAACTAGAGGCATGTCTCACCATGCTAGGCTAATTTTTGTATTTTTTGTAGAGACGGGGTCTCCCTAAGTTGCCCAGGCTGGTCTTGAACTCCTGGGCTCAAATAATCCTCTCGCCTGAGCCTCCCAAAATGCTGGGATTACAGGGCTGAGCCACTGCACCCAGCCTGAGATTTATTTTTTAAAGCAGAATGACAGGCAGTGAGATGAGGGAGGTAGGAGAAATCTCACCTGTTAATAAATCTTGCTTCTGTCACATTGTCATTGGGGGCATAGCATGAAAAAGGGCTTAAGAGAAGTCCAAACACAATGCTGTGAGGGTCTTGGGGTGAGCAGGCTCCATGCAGTGCTGCCAAGGGCACTCTCTTGCTGCTAATCCATCTGCCCTAATGCAGGCCGAGTGCAGAGACCTGCAGCCGAGCACGCTGCGCTGGGGTCAGCTTCCAGATGTAACAAATCTGTTACAAGCCGGTTCAACCTCTAGCAATTGTAGGGTGAATTAGTGCTTGGAGAGCCATGGAGCTGATAGGGGAGTAAAGGAGTGAGAGGACTTCTTCCACGGGGGCCCTTCAGCCTCCCCGGGTATGCTGCTGGGTTATGAGGGTTTGCCGGCTGCCTCAGGCTGGGATGGGGTGAACTGTGAAAATTCCTCGTGTTGGCTTACTGGCTACACACCCAGCTTGCAGCCCTGTATCAGAACCCGGCCCATGTGGCAGCTGGCAGTAATCTGGCTGGATGATCAGGCTTTGAACGTAGGCAGCCTCCCACCTCCAGAACTTCCCTACACATACACACACACACACACACACACACACACACATACACTTGTTGTTTCAGAAAATCATTTACTGGGCACCTATTTTGATTAGGGCAAACAATCTCTGACTTGACCCTGACATGATTTGAACACACAACCTTCTGATCTGGAGTCAGACGCACTACCTCTGCACCATGAGGCCTGCCCTGGGCACCTGTTTTGTGCGGGGTGCTGAGACACTGGGATGAATAAAGCCCAGTCTTTGGGCTTGGAAAACTTCACAGTTTTCTTTATTTTATTTTATTTTCATAGGTTATTGGAGAGTGGATGGTTTGGTTATATAAGTTGCTAGTGGTGCTTTGTGAGGTTTTGGAGCCCCTATCTCCCGAGCAGTATACACTGTACCCAGTTTGTAGTCTTTTATCCCTCACCCCTTCCCACTCTTTCCCCGAGTCCCCAGAGTCCGCGTGTCATTCTTATGCCTTTGCGTCCTCATAGCTTAGCTCCCACTTACGAGTGAGAACATATGATGTTTCGTTTTCCATTCCTGAGTGACTTCACTTAGAATAATAGTCTCTAATCCCATCTAGGTTGCTGCAAATACCATTAATTCATCTCTTTTTATGGCTCTGTAGTATTCCACTGTATATATAAATATCACAATGAAAATTTCGCCCTCTTGAGAGATCTCAGCATTCACACAGTGCACTGTTCTGTGGTGCTCATTCATGTGGCTACATGCAGGTGTGCTCCATAGTATTCTGCTGTATGAATGCACCACACTTTATCCATTCTCCTGCTGATGGAAGTTGGATGTTTCCCATTTTTGATTATGGTGACTAAAGTTGGCAAGCACTTTTTTTTTTTTTTTTTTTGAGATGGAGTCTCGCCCTGTCACCCAGGCTGGAGTGCAGTGGCGTGATCTCGGCTCACTGCAACCTCCACCTCCTGGGTTCAGGCAATTTTCATGCTTCAGCCTCTCAGCCTACTGAGTAGCTTGGGATTGCAGGTGTGTGCCACCATGCCTGGCTAATTTTTGTATTTTTAGTAGAGACGGGGTTTCACCATGTTGGCCAGGCTGGTCTCAAACTCCTGACCTCAAGTGATCCGCTCACCTCAACCTCCCAAAGTGTTGGGATTACAGGTGTGAGCCACCATGCCTGGCCAGTACTTTTTACTTTTATTTTGCAGTGGAACAAGCAATCATTTCTGTTGGGACTGTACCTAGGAGTGGAATTTCTGGGCCCAAGGGCAGGAGTATTTTTTGCTGCAGGAGATACTGTCCAATTGCTTTGCAAAGTGGTTGAACCCATTTTGACTCCTACAAATGGTATTTGAAATGGGATTGATGTTTTGTGATGCCAAGTGTGTTTCTATGATTATTGCAGTATTGCAGGTTGTTGTTTTCTTTTTTTTAATCTCTCAACATACACATCAGGAGACAGAGGCTAAGATGGGTGAAGGGACCCACCTCATTTCTTGCAGCAAGTAAACGGAAAAGAGGAAATCTGAGCCCAGGTCGCCTTAATGCTAATACCTGGGCCCTGTGGACCCCTCCCAGTCCATTGGTACCATTAGTAAAAATGACCTATTCCATCACTACTTGATAAGTCTGCAGAGGGATGACGGGGCCTGGGGCCCACCACTTCCGGCCTTGGAAGCCAAGGAGTCAGAGAGATGGTGGTACCTCAACAGCACATAGCCAGCACCCCACAGATAAACTTCCCAACACAATTGCATCCTTTGCAGCTCTAGTTCCTACCTGACATGAGTCTCAACCTCTCTCTGACCCTCCCAGATTGTGACTTACGTCACGTTCACTGTTACGGTGGTTCACTCTGAAACCTGATGCTCAACCCAGTTTTCTAAACAACTATGGCTTACGGCTTCCTTCCAATTCTGAGCACCCGACAAGCACCCTTTGCAGCTGGGTGAGGGCTCTGCAGTCTTCTCCCTCTGTGTGTACTGGAGTCAGCAGTCCCACCAGCTCTTGACAGCCAGTCCCAGGGACTCTGTCTAGACATTCTCGACTCCACCCAAGGACCTGGCATCCAGATCTTCCTTGCGTAAGAAAATGTCTTCTCATATAAGACAGGGCAGAAACTTCCGAGACAATATTGGGAGATTGTCAATCTCATGGAAATATGTCCTTTTGGTAAATCCCTGAATTGAAATGAACACCATCTGGCAATTGTCTTAGTCCATTTTATGGTGCTATAACAAGATAGCACAGACTGGGTAATTTACAATGAACAGAAATTTATTGGCTTATGGTTCTGGAGGCTGAGAAGTCCAAGATCAAGGTGCTGCATCTTGTGAGGGCCTTCTTGCTGTGTCATCACATGGCAGAAGAGCAAAAAGAGAGAAAATGAACAAGAGGGGGTGAACCCACTCCTACAATAGAGAACCCAGTCACATGATACCAGCATTAGTCCACCCATTAGGGTGGAGCCCTCATGACCTAAACATCTCTTGAAGGTTTCACCTCTTTTTTTTTTAATTTGGAAATGGAGTCTCACTCTGTCATCTAGGCTGGAGTGCAGTGGCACAATCTCAACTCACTGCAACCTCTGCCTTCCAGGTTCAAGTGATTCTCTTTCCTCAGCCTCCTGATTAGCTAGGATTACAGGTGCCCACCACCATGCTTGGCTAATTTTTGTATTTTTAGTAAAGACTGAGTTTCACCATGTTGGTCAGGCTGGTCTCGAACACCTGACCTCAGGTGATCCACCCACCTTGCCCTCCCAAAGTGCTGGGATTACAGGTATGAGTCACTGCACCTAGCCGAGGTCCCACCTCTTAATACTATTACAGTGGCAACTAAATTTCAGCATGAGTTTTGGAGGGGCAAACTTTCAAACCAAAGAAAAAATCCTTACTTAAGAAGCTGACAGAATGACCAATTTACTACGGATCTTTTCTTGCAATATCTTTCATTTCCTTCCTATTTTTCATTCATCTTCCTTTGGTTTATTTCTCCATGGTCCACACATAGTGTCTCTAGTTTATTTTCCTACTGGGCCACGTCTTATTCTGATACACAAGGGGGAGTTCACTAGAAGATGGAGATATTTTTCTCTGAATCACGACTGCAGCTGGGAGGCTGGCAGTGGCTTTCTTCCAAGGACTTTTATTTTCAGCACCATAAACTTCTTTACCATGGTGAAGAAGAGGCCATCAAAAGCCTGTTTATCTGCAGAGCTAAAAGCCTAGGAGCTGTCTTTATTTATAGGAGCCTGTGAACGTTCATGATATTGGGTGAGGAATAAAATTGCAGCAAACCCGCTACTGCTTGAGTGTCAAGAAATCTGTGTCTTGCAGGCTGTTCCAAGGCCAGCAGAGAGGCAGACAGACTGGGTTCAAATGCTGACTTTGCCCCACACAGCTGTGTGATCTGCATTAAGTGACCGTTCTGAGCCTCAGTTTCTTTATCTCTAAAACAGGAAATATAACACCTCTATCAAAGAGTTGCTGGGAAGGTTAAGAGTGATGATGTATTTGAGGTGCACAGCTCAGTGCTGGTGGGTGGGTGATGATGGTGGGGGTTCTTCCTGCTTCTCTATGTGACTTGATTTAGAGGTCCTCGAGTTGTTTATTAAAAATTATTTACAATTAGCTTTATTGAGGTATAATGCATATATAATAAAGTACACTTATTCTAAGTCTAGTTTGATGAGATTTGACAAACATGCACTTCCATGTAACTACTACCTCAATCAAGGTGTAGAACATTTCTTCACCCAGAAAGTTCCTTCGTGCCTCTTTACAGTCTATTTTAGTTTTCCAGGGCTTCTGTAACAAAAGTACCACAAATGGAGTGGATTAAACAGCAGAACATTGTTGTCTCACAGGTCTGGAAACTAGAAGTCTGAGATCAAGGTGTTGGCAGGGTTGGTTGCTTCTGAAGGCTGTGAGGGAGGGATCCACTCCAGGCTTCCTTCCT
This sequence comes from Cacajao melanocephalus, assembly GCA_963573385.1. NCBI lineage: Eukaryota > Metazoa > Chordata > Mammalia > Primates > Pitheciidae > Cacajao > Cacajao melanocephalus. Next base: position 16,894 of record CAUYLG010047968.1, on the reverse strand, counting down.
TAGCTTGTAGATGACTGTCTTCTGTCTACGTCTCTTTATATCATCTTCCTTCTAGTTGTGTCTCTGTGTCCAAATTTCCCCCTTTTATAAGGACACCAGTCATATTGGATTAGCATCCACCATCATAACCTCATTTTAACTTGATTACTCCAAATAAGGTCACATTATGAGATATTGGGAATTAGGACTTCCACATATAAATCTGGCAGAGGAGGCGGGGAAACACAGTTCAATTCATAACACAGTCAAACATCCCACCCTCACCCCAGGCAGTCACACAGATTTGCCTTTGGCAAACCTCAACTAGTTTGCCAGTTCTAGAGTTTCATATAAATGGAAACATACAATATATGTTCTCTTGTGTCTGTTTCTTTTGCTTAGTTTGTGCTGTTTTTCGTTTTTTTTTTTTTTTTTTTTTCAATCTCAGCTCACTGTACCCTCCACCTCCGGGGTTCAAACAGTTCTCCTGCCTCAGCCTCCTGAGTAGCTGGGATTGCAGGCGTGTGCCACCATGCCCAGCTAATTTTTTTGTATTTTTAGTAGAGATGGGGTTTCACTGTGCTGGGCCAGGCTGGTCTCAAACTCCTGACTTTGTGATCCATCTGTGTTGGCCTCCCAAAGTGCTGGGATTACAGGTGTGAGCCACCGTGCCTGGCCTTGAGATTCATTTATACTGTAAATTGTATCAGTAGGTCAATCATTTTGTTGCTGGATAGCATCCATTGACTGGATGTATCACATTTTGTTTACGTACTCACCTGTTAGTGAATGTGTGAGTTGTTCCCTGGAGCCATTTTGACCATGATTCAAAGTACAAGAAATACATTTTATATTTATATACTCACATGCACATATAAACACATATTAAGCGACACAAACATTCCACCAACATGTAGCTTTCCTGCATGTGAAAGACTATTTGAGCTATTTAATTCAATCCCACGCGATGCTGGATAAGACCACTAAATTGATTTTTTGATCCACAAAGTGGTCATGGCCTGGAGTTTAAAACTTCTCTGGAATGGCAGTGGTAGAGAGGTGCCAGTCAGCGGAAAAAGAGTGAAGAAAAGATAACCAGACTGTACAAGTTTGGCTTGTCCCTGCTGCATTCACCTGCTGAACACACAAACTCTGATCTCGGATACCACAGTAGATCTACCCAATGCACAGAGAGAATGTCAATTAAGACACACTCTCAGATTCACAAGAAAGCGTAGTTTGGCATAGTTTTTGTCTAAGACTTTTCTTCATGTTCAGTCTTGGTCTCTGATTCTAAAGATGTGATTCAGAGCTGGGTTACCTCTTTTCTGTCAAAGGGGATATGACTTCACCCTTGGTCAAGATGGTGCCCATCTCACAGAAGAGGTTAGGGCAGACATAGAAGGGCCATATTAGTTGACATAGGTTAAGTGAAGTTAGTAACAACCCCAACAGCTCAGTGGCTTAACCCACAGAGATTTATTTCTTGATCACTCTAAGTCCACTGAGAATTTGTGGACTCTGCTGGTCAACTCTCCTCCATGCGGTGATTCAGGGATCCAGGTTCCTTTGATTTTTGTGGCTCCATCTCAGCATAAGGCCCCCTTTATGATCCAGCAATGGGAGTGGGAGCCAAGAGCTAGTCGGAGGGTTATGTTCTGGCCTGAAAGCAATGCATGCGACTTATTTTCAAGCTCACTGTCTAGAATCAGTCCCTAGAACATGGACCTACTTAACTGCAAGGGAACTGAGAAGCATAATCATCCATCCACCTTGAGGAGAGGACTGAGCAGACTGGAGCAATGTCTTCACAGCAATGTCTTTAGAGTCTTATAACCTGGAATATGCCTTTCCTCCAGCTCTACAGGTCTCCCTGATGCCTCCTGCCACCTGCTACCACCTGTACAAACCCATTTTTCTTCCTGTTCTGTGGAGCCCCGTTCTTGCTCCAGCAGTAGAGTCTGGGGAAGTAAACCTTTGTTTCCCCCCATGCCTTGGCTTTGAATAGATGCAGAATTCAATGGCACTTTGTCTGCCTCTTTGGAAGTAAGTGAGAAGATGGCCCTGGGACCGAGAAAGTGGGAGATTTCGAAGAAGCTTGGCTAGATTAGTAGTTTAGCCCTAGGTGGTCCTGCTTAAGCAAGAAAGCTTCTACAAGGACTGGCTCCCCAGGAGACGAGGCCAGACATGTCAGAGAAGGCCTTGGAAATCATCAGCTGTCCTACCATCTGTCTGAAAGTGGGCAAGGTCACTGACAATTCTATTCATTGCCAGTCTTCTGTGCTAGCCCGAGACTTTCCCAAAGGGAGAGGGGCCTTGGCTGCAAAGACAGGCTTGCATTTTTACTCCCCCAAACCCATCCCTCTTCATACAATGCTCTATGCACAGGTTTTGTAGAAATATGACTGTCGTGTGAGTGAGGACATCCCGTATGCAAGCCTTCTGCCGGCTCCAGCAATAAAGAATTCGGGCCTTATTTATAGGACTGCCTCCAGGATCTGACAGGAAGAATTGAGCATGCTGCCAGGGTGCGAAATGAGATTTCCCAGAAAGCCATTCAGTGGGCTAAAGGGGCCTCTGGGGAGAGAGAGAGGAGACAGGCAAGGTGAATCAGACAGAATGATCGGGGCGGCAGCCTGTGGTGGGGGACCCTCCCTCCTCAGGAAGAGGGAAGACAGCAGAACCTTCCTGAAGCTCTTTTCCTAATCAAATTAACCAAACACGTTCTCAAGCATCTGGGGGCTTTCTAGAGGACACCTTAGCCTCAGGCAACTGGCCATTCCTCTCCTCTCTCTCCTCTCCCCTCCTCTGACCATCCCTCCTCCTCTCCCTCCCACTCCTTCTCCTTCTGTGTTCCCTCCCCTCTCTCCTCCCCTCCTCTGTCTTTTTCTTTCATCATTTTCCCTCCCCCTAGGCATCAGGGCTGTTCATAAATGGCTCTCTCTCCTCTGCACTTCTGCTCCATTTGAAATGAGGTTCGCCCATGTGATTTGTTTGGTCAGTGGAGTGGGAGTGAATGTTTTAGGTGCAGATGCTTTAAGAGTCAGTGTCCGTGTTGCTCACTTCCTTTTCTCTGCCACAGTGACCAGCAATGCTAGAAATGCTGGCCATCCTCTCAGTCTGGGACCTGGAATGAGTGCGACACAGCTGACCCTGGCTGAATGTGTAGCAAGAAAGAGAAGAAGTCTTTGTTGTTTTGTGCCACTGAGATTTTTGGGGTTGTTTGTTACTGTGGCATAACCTACCTCACACTGACTGATACACTCTCTGTGCCAGAACCTTGGAAATGACTTTTGCTCCTGCAAGAGACATTTAAGTGGCCACGTAGCTGTTTCAATACAGTGCTGTGTTAGACTATTCTTGCATTGTTTTTAAAGAAATACTCGGGATTCAGTAATTTATGAAGAAAAGAGGTCTAATTGACTCATTGTTCTGCAGACGGTACAGGAATCATAGCTCCAGCATCAGCTTCCGGGAGGCCTCAGGAAGCTTCCAATCATGGCGGAAGCTGAAGCAGGAGCAGGCATCTCACATAGTAGGAACAAAAGCAAGAGAGGAGGGGCAAGGTGCCACACACTTTTAAACGACCAGATCTTGCAAGAACTCATTCATTATCACAAAGGCAGCACCGAGGGGATGGCGCTAAACCATTCTTGAGAAATCATCCCCATGATCCGATCACCTCCCACCAGGCCCCACCTCCAACACTGGGGATTACGACTCAGCATGGGCTTTGGGTGGGAACAAATATCCAAAGGATATCACGGACCCAGCTCTTTTTAATAACCACAAAGTGTCGTCTGGGGGACAGGGAGATAGAGGACGGTTCTTTGACCTGCCAAAGTTAATGGGAAAGCTTCGAGGTGTGCTCGTGTTGGAAACCTACCTGGCCTCGTTCCTGTTGTCACGCTGTTCCAGAGGGAAGTCGACGTCCCAAAGCGTAAGAGTTGTTCTCGTTTTCCGGCAGTAAATGATTCTCAACCTTTATACCCGACAGCTCTTGTGTGGGGATTTATGCGGTGCTCAGGGCAGATGTGGACTGGCTCTTTTTCGCTCCATTTCCTTGTCAGCTGGGGCTTGGAAGAGGCGATTCTTTTTCTGGTGTTGAGGAATAGGCTTCTAGCCCAAAGATTCATTTTTTTTCTTTTTTGTTTTGTTGCCTTGACTGTCTGATGCTTCTGGGTTTTAAGATTGATTAATCTCTGCCCTGAAACCTTACCTCTTTTGTTTTTTTAAAAAAATTTCCCTTGGAGACAGTGTTGTGGGGCCTCTGCCCGGAACCTCTGAAGGTCAAAGGTGTAGAGAGAGGCCTGACAATGCCCCTTAAGACCAATCATTCATTCCTTAGTGCAAGCGCTGTGCCAAGGGTGAGGATGCAGGAACCGGAAAGCCATGAGGCCTCATGGGGGCCACGTCTGTCCTGAGAGCCACCTTTTTCTTTTTCTTTCTTTTTTTTTTTTTTTTTTTTTGAGATGGAAGATGGCGTTTCACTCTTGTTGCCCAGGCTGCAGTGCAATGGTGCAATCTCAGCTCACTGCAATCTCTGCCTCCCAGGTTAAAGCGATTCTCCTGCCTCAGGTCCCCGAGTAGCTAGAATTACAGGTGCCCGCCATCACATGCCCAGCGAATTTTTTGTATGTAGTAGAGATGGGGTTTCACCATGTTGGTCAGGTTGGTCTCTAAGTTCTGACCTCAGGTGATCCACCTGCCTTGGCCTCCCAAAGTGCTGGGATTACAGGCGTGAGCCACCACACCCAGCTGATAGCCTTTTTTTTATTCCCTCCCTCCCTCCCTCCCTTCCTTCCTTCCTTCCTTCCTTCTTCCCTCCCTCCCTCCCTCCCTCTCTTCCTTCCTTCCTTCCCTCTTTCCTCCCGCCATGCTTCTAGTTAGAGTCTTAGAGTCTCACCCTGCTGGCCGCGCTGGAGTATGGCGGTGGAGTCACAGCTCACCGCAGCCTTGACCTCCCGGACTCCTGGACTCAAGCAACGCTCCCACCTCAGCCTCCCAAGTAGCTGTGACTATAGGAATGTGCCACCATGCCCCACTAATTTTTAATGTTTTTTAACAGATGGGATTTAATTATGTTGTCCAGGTGAGTCCTGAACTACTGGCATCAAGCTGTCCTCCCACTGTGGTCTTCCAGAGCACAAGGATTGCACCCTATGGGCCAGCTGTGGTCTTGCCTTGGTCACAGGCATGCGTGCTGCAGCCCTTGGAGCCCATACCTGGAATTGTCTGGTCATGCCAGAGGATCATGATGGGTCACAGCAAGGCCATGTGGCCTCAGAACAACTGGAAGAGGAGGATTCAGGGGACTTTAAGGACTCAGGGGGACTCCAAGGGAGAAGGTGGGAAGGGGACTTGGGGGAGAAGGTGTTATGGACTGAACATGTGTGTTCCCCCAAATCGTATATGTTGAAACCTATCCTCCAAACGTGATGGTATTTAGGAGGCATCACTTTTGAGAGGTAATTTAGGTCATGAGGGTTTGAGAGGTGATTAGGTCATGAGGATCCTCATGAATGGGATGAGTGCCCTTATAAAGGAGTCCCCAGAGAGCTGTTGCCCCTTTTAAGGACACAGCAAGGAGGTACCATCTGGGAACTAGGACGTGGGCCCTCACCTGACACCAGATCTGCTGGTGTCTTGAGTTTGGACTGGCTGGCCTCCAGAACCATGAGCCACACATTCATGTCGTTTATCATCTACCAAGTCTATGGTATTTTTGTCATAACACCTGAACCAGCTGAGACAGAAGGGAGGTGACGAAGAGGTATTTCTGGGAAGGTGTGATGGTGAATATTGAGCGTTAACTTGATTGGACTGAAGGATGCAAAGTATTGCTCCTGGGTGTGTCTGTGAGGGTGTTGCCAAAGGAGATGAACATTTGATTCAGTGGGCTGGGAGAGGCAGGCCCACCCTCAATCTGGGTGGGCATCATCGAATCACTTGCCAGCAGGGCCAGCATAAAAGCAAGCAGAAGAAGGTGAAAAGACAGGCTGGGCATGGTGGCTCATGCCTGTAATCCTAGCACTTTGGGAGGCTGAAGGGGATGTTGATTGCCTGAGGTTAGGAGTTCGAGACCAGCCTGCCCAACATGGTAAAACCCTGTTTCTACTAAAAATACAAAAATAGCTGGGCATGGAGACAGGCCCCTGTAATCCCAGCTACTCAGGACGCTGAGGCAGGAGAATTGCTTAAACCCGGGAGGTGGAGGTCACAGTGAGCCAAGGTAGTGCCACTGCGCTCCAGCCTGGACAATAGAGGGAGACTCTGTCTCAAAAAAAAGAAAAGGACATGGAAAGACTCGGCTGGTCTAGTCTTCTGGCCCATACGGCCTCCATCTTTCTCCCACGCTGGATGCTTTCTGCTCTTGAACATTGGACTCCAAGGTCTTCAGCTTTGGGACTTGGATGGGCTTCCTTGCTCCTCAGCTTGCAGACGGCTTATTGTGGGATCTCACCTTGTGATTGTGTGAGCCGATGCTCCTTCATAAACTCCCTTTTGCACATACATCTATTCTGTTAGTTCTGTCCCTCTAGAGAACCCTAATACAGAAGGGAAGCAAGCAGGCAAGAGGAAGGGTTTAGCATAGTGAGGTCATTGCAAAACAAGTGGCAGAGAGGCTGGAAAACTTGCAATAGGGTGAAATGCCAGAGCCCCGGGTTCAGACAGCCGAGTTCAAATCCAATCCCACCACCTACTGCTGTGTGACTCCTGGGCAGGGTTTTTAATGTCTCTGAGCTCCAATCTCCTCATCCGTAAAAATGAGAAAGATATCAATTGCTCAGCAAGGGTATCTCGAGAACAAAATGAAATACAAAATTAGAAGCATCTGGCACCCCGTACCCTTGCATACATGAGTCTTGCCTTCCGAGGTGGTGGGCTCCCTCGGTGGGCTCCCTCTGTGGGCTGCAGATAGTGGGTGGTGTTTGTCACACAGTCACACTGGAGCCGTCCCTTTTATGTGGCCATTGCTTTATTAATCCATCTGCATGTCTCACGGATCAAACCACAGTCCCTTAAACATCCGAATGCACTTCAGATTGCACTTTTGAGAGATTGCCGACCCAAAAGATTTAAGCTGATACAGTGAGTCATTGTTCTGTTCCTGGAAAATTCTTTTAACAAGAAGCCACTGTATCTACTGCTGCATTTTAACATGAAGGATTTTCTCATTAAAAAATAATAATAATACGGCTTAGACCCTACCAGGTGACAGACACTGTGTCAAGCACTTTCCTCTTATTACCTCAAATGTATAAACCAATCTAAAGGAAAGTTATCTGTGACTTTCCTTTGTCGATGAAGAGTCAGACTTAGTGATATGACATCCAAAGACACAGAGCAATGAGTGGCCAGTACCACTGAATATTCTGTTCTTTCCTGTGTCCTCCATCCTCACCTCTTAACTACACCTTCATTATCATGTAACCATGGTCTCTGCCTACCTGTTCCTCCAGGCTCATCTGAAGGTCCATCTCTTTGGGGAACTCTTGGATAACTACCCCCATCCATAGGGATTTCTTTCTTCTCCATCTTTCCATAGCCTTATGATTGGAAGCAATTTATCCTGATTCTTTGCACCCTGTCTTTGGGGCTCTCCTTCTCTCCTGCTACAAACTCCCCGAGCACCTGGGTTCAGACATTCTCAGCTGCATCATCAATGTGCTAATGCCTGCCAGGTGTATATCTCTGGGGCAGATTTCTGCTCAGAGTCCTGGGTCCATTTATTCTCCACCTCTGTTATTCGTAAATTTTTGGTGCTGCAAAGAAAAGTCAGCACTGGGACAAAGAATCTCTCGGCAAGGCAATCTTTACTTCCTGCAGAAACTGTACCCTCGCCAGCAATCTTGCCATAAGAGTACAATGAACAAAGGAAAAACAGACATATTTATTCTTTATGCATTTGGGGTCATCTTTTCTGCTGTGTCTGATCTCTGTTAGTTGGAGCCAGACCTCACAATCTAAACTAAAACTTGTTTGGCTAACAACTTAAACATTTTCTAAACAGGTAAAAGCAATGGAGAACAAAATATCTTTTCTTTTTTTGGAAGTCTAAATAAGGAAGGAGCATAGGCTGCAAGCTGGGACATGCCTGTGAGCACGTCCAGCACAGATATCTTGGTTAGAGTACAAGGACATAGAATGTACTACATGCCTGTAAGCATGGCGTGTCTCACAGCTACAGAGGATAGGGCTTAATAAAGAACTACTAGCAAAAAAGCAAGAAGTCTCTGAAGAAAGTATTTAAAACAAACTGTTATTTCTAACACTTATGATTATTCTTTAACAAGAAAGGAAACTTTGAAGAGGAAATTTTCTACTTCCCATGAGCTCCTAGACATTTGCTCTTCTCTCGTCCCTCCATTTCAGATTTCACTGAAATGAATATAGTCAGAACTGAATTCACCTCCTTCCCTTCCCGGCCAGCTTTTCTTCTAGCAATTCTTGTTTGTCATGTCTCCTTCTCTCTCCCAACATCTGATGTGGGATGATCAACAGCTCGTGAAGTTTAGACAGTCCTCTCAATTGGTAAGGCTTATATGTCTCAGGCATTTCTTGGTGTCATTCAAATATAGGCAAGATGTTGACCCCCTCCAGGGCAGATCAGACTCGTTTCCCAGAATATACCCTGTCCCTAAGCCTGAGCTGAGCAGGGCCAGCTGTGGCTCCCAGCTCCTTTGTGGCATTCTCAACCTGTCTCATTTTGCAGGAGCAGATGCTAAGAGGGAATCTGGAGTGCAAAATGTTTACTAGGGATCACACCTGTGCAAAAGGAATGGGGAAGAAGCTGCTGTGGGTAGAGAGAGAAGTTGAATGGCAATGCAGACCCTGCATAGCCTCCAGCCAGGGCTTCTTGGAAACACCTTCATGGCATTACCTTATCCCACAATCCCATCCACCCACCTGCTGCAAGCAGACACTCTCTCCAGCCCCTCTCTCAATGGAAGGCACGTTTATTTAAATATCGCCATGTTAATGGCCATGAAGTGGTTTGCTCAGTAGGCTAGAAAAGAACCTTACTCAATTTGTATTAACGCTCTTCACCTCTGCTGAAGATTTCCTCTTGGACTGCAGATCACGATACTGGAGTTTCATTGCCCTGGCACAAGGGAAACAATTTTTCTCCATTTAAAGGCTGTGATGATGCTTTATGAGGGTGCCCTTCACTTGCTAAGATATTAAAATGATAATAAATCAAAGTTCAACACAGTGGATGAGCCGTGGCTTCATCAACATTTAGAGAATCCCTTGTAGATTTCCTGGTGAATTGCCATTGATCCTTCCTACTCGTTTGTACTTAGGCTCCCAGAGAGAATTCAGAATGCAACAGAGAGAGGCTAGGGGATGCAGGAAAGAAGAAGGAAGTCTTGCAATTTTAGTTTACCTGGTCTAAGTGGGACTTGTGGCAGGTGAAGCAGACAGCAGGGGCTGGCTGGTGTGTAATTCTGAGGGGCAGGTGGAACGGGGGTCAGTAGCCTTTACAGAGACCTGCACATTCATGTTCCCCATCCCAATACTCCTTTTCTGGGACTGTGTATTCATGAAGGCTGAGAATGATGCATACCTTCAAGAATAAAGACATTGGGCAGGTGCGGTCGCTCACACTTGTAATCTCAGCCCTTTGGGAGGTCAGGAGTTCGAGACCAGCCTGGCCAACATGGCGAAACCCCATCTCTACTAAAAATACAAAAATTAGGTGGGCATGGTGGCGGGTGCCTCTAATCCCAGCTACTTGGGAGGCTGAGGCAGGAGAATCACTAGAACCTGGGAGGCAGAGGTTGCAATGAGCCGAGATGACTCCATTGCACTCCAGCCTGGATGACGAGAGCAAAACTCCATCTCAAAAAAAGAGAAGAAAAATACCAGCAGGGAAATCAATGCCCCCATTCTGGGACCTAGAGCAAGAGAGGAGAATAAAGGCCCTTTGCAAATAGCCATCTTCATTTACGACGTGGAATGGAGAAGCCACTCAGAGGCAACACAGCTGGTACTTGCTGGGGCTGCCACTGCAACTGTCTTAGTGCTTTTGGGATGCTGTAACAAAAATGCCGTCGACTAGGTGGCTTACAAACCACAGAAATTTATTTCTCATGATTCTGGAGGCTGAGAAGTCCAAGAGCTAGGCGCCAGCAGATTTAGTGTCTGGTGAGGGACTGATTTCTAGTTCATAGACAGCAAATTCTTGCTGTGTCCTCACACAATAAAAAAGGCAAGCGTTCTCTCTTGGGTCTCTATAAAGGCCCCAGTCCCATTTGTGAAGGCTCCACCCTCATGATCTAATCACCTCCAAAAGGCCTCATCTCCTAATACCATCCCCTCCGGGTGCGAATTTCAACATTTGAATTCTGGGGGTGACACAAACATTCAGACCATAGCAACAGAGTGCCACAGACTGGCTGGCCTAAGCAACGGAGATTTATTTTCTTTTAATTTTGGAGGGTGAAAGTCTGAGACTAAGACATCGGCAGGTTTGGTTTTGCTTTGTCTCATGTGATCTTCCCTGTGTATTGTTCTCTGTTTAAATTTCTTCTTTTCTTTTTTTCTAACTCATTCATATTTTTTAACTTTTAGGCTCAGGGGCACATGTGCAGGTCTGTAATATAGGTAAACTCATGTCACAGGGATTTGCTGTATAGATTATTTCATCACCCAGGTACCCAGCCTAGTACTCAACAGTTATTTTTTTCTGATCCCCTCCCTCCTCCAACTCTCCACCCTGGAGTAGGCCCCAGTGTGTGTTGTTCACCTCTTTGTGCCCTTGTGTTCTCATTGTTTAGATCCCACTTATAAGTGAGAACATGTGGTATTCGGTTTTCTGTTCCTGCATTAGTTTGCTAATGAGGATGGCCTGCAGCTTCACCCATGTTCCTGTAAAGAACATGATCTCATTCTTTTTTGTGACTGCATAGTATTTCATCGTCTGTATGTACTGTATTTTCTTTATCCTATCTCTCACTGATGGACATTTAGGTTGATTCCATGTCTTTGCTATTGTGAATAGTGCTGCAACAAACAGACCCATGGATGTGTCTTTATAATAGAACAATTTATACTTCTTTGGGCGTATACCCAGTGATAGGATGGCTGGGTCAAATGGCACTTCTGTTTTTAGCTCTTTGAGGAATCACCACACTGCATTCCACAATGGTTGAACGAATTAACTCTCCCACCAACGGTGTATCAGCGTTCGCTTTTCTCCACAACCTCACCAGGGTCTGTTATTTTTTTGACATTTTAACAATAGCCATTCTGACTGGTATGAGATGGTATCTCATTGTGGTTTCAATTTTCCTCTTCTTAGAAGGACTGTGTTTTAACTCAGTTACCAATCACCTCATTTTAACGTAATCAGACCTTTAAAGCCTCTATCTCCAAATACAGTCACATTTTGAGGTACTTGGGGTTCAGATTTCAACCTGTGCATTGATGGTGGTGGGGGGTCACAGAATTTGGCCCATAACAGCACTTTAGGGAGAGAAATGACAAGAAAAAGCCACAGAGACCCTGATAATTTAATGACAGCTGTACTTCTTGTCCCAGCAGAGCATAGATGAAGGTGTGATTTCACGCCTGGTAGTGGCTATGAAAAACCTCTTTGCGCAACTGGAGGATGGCAGAAATGTCCTCATGGAGACTCACAGCTTCTTCTTAATTGGCTCTGTTTTAACTGGTACCTTCCTTGGTGGCTTGGCCTGGTAGAGCAGGTGGTGCAATCAGGGATAGACCAGAATGGGCTCATGGAGGGTCTTTGGATGCCTGGCACTGTGTTAGGGGCAGAGGCAGATTTCCTGGCTTTTCCAGCCGGCAGGGGAAGGAAATCTCACTACCAGAGCAAGAGACCAAGAAAAGGCTTCTATCGTCTGGGCATGATGTCTCATGTCTATAATCCCTGCACTTTAGGAGGCTGAGGTAGGCAGATCACTAAAGGTCAGGAGTTTGAGACCAGCCTGGCCAACATGTGAAACCCCATCTCTACTAAAAATATAAAAATTAGCCGGTGTGGTGGTGTTCACCTGTAATCCCAGCTACTTGGGAGGATGAGACAAGAGAATTGTTTGAACCTGGCAGGCAGAGGTTGTAGTGAGCCGAGATTGCACCACTGCACCCCAGCCTGGGTGACAGAACAGAATTCATCTAAAAAAAAAAAAAAAAAAAGAAAAAAAGAAAAAAGAAAGAAAAGCCTCCTATTATGAACTAAAAGTTTGTCTTCCCAAAATTCATATATTGATACCCTAACCCTGATGTGATGGTATTAGGAAGCAGAGACTTTGGCAGGTGATTAGGTCACAAGGGTGGAGCCCTCACAAATGAGATTAGTGCCCTTATAAGAAGCAGCCATTGATCTACCCCATCTGGAACTAGGAGGAGAGTCCTCATCAGAACATGGCCATGCTGGCCTTCTGATTTTGGACTTCCAGCCTTCAGAACTGTGAGAAATACATCTCTGTTGTTTATAAGTCACCCAGTCTATGGTATTCTTGTTACAGCAGCGTGAGCCGGCTAAGACAGGTCTTCTGGGTGATGCTGTGAGTTCAAGACCTCAGAAGGAGGTGAGGGAAGTGGGGACAGGATTCTTGTTGGGAGGGGGAATTGGACTTGGCCTTGGCAATTAGAGGCTGTGGAAGATGGCAAAGACGTAGAGAATGGCAGAATCAGCCGGCCACAAACTTCAGAAGGGGCTCTCGAGCTCAGCTTAGCTGGAAGCACCAGGCAATCATTTGAGTGGTTAGTGATGTCTGTCTGAGTTCTGCTGATCAGCTTGGTAAAAAGTGGTTAGTGGGGCCAGGCACGGTGGCTCATGCCTATAATCCCAGCACTTTGGGAGGCTGAGGTGGGTGGATCACTTGAAGTCAGGAGTTCAAGACCAGCCTGGTCGACATGGTGAAAACTCGTCCCTACTAAAAATCCAAAAATTGGTTGGGTGTGGTAACAGGTGCCTATAGTCCCAGCTACTCAGGAGGCTGAGGCAGGAGAATAGCTTGAACTACAAAGGTGGAGGTTGCAGAGAGTCCAGATCGCATCACTGCACTCCAGCCTGGGTGACAAAGTGAGACTCCCTCTCAAAAAAAAAAAAAAGATTTTGGTGGGGTGTGGTGGCTCACACCTGTAATCCTAGCACTTTGGGAGGCCAAGGCAGGAGGATCACTTGAGGTCAGGAGTTCGAGACCAGCCTGGGCAACATGGTGAAACCCCGTCTCTACTAATAATACAAAAATCAAGTTGGACACAATGGTGCGCGTCTGTACTCCCAGCTACTCAGGAGGCTGTGGCAGGAGGATCACTTGAATTCGGGAGGCAGAGGTTGCAGTAAGCCAAGATCACACCATTGTACTCCAGCATGGATGACAGAGAAAAACTTCATCTAAAAAATAAAAAAGAAATAGCAAGAGATTTCCATAAGCCAGGATGGCCCAGAACCTCTGAGGGGCTGTTAGCATTTCCATTTTAGAAATGAAAAATGGTATTCTTGGGAGATGAGTTGGGAGGATCACTTGAGGCCAAGAGTTCAAGACCGGCTTGGGCAATGTGGTGAGACACAATCTCTACACACACACACACACACACACAAACACACACACACAAACACACATACACACACACACACACCAGCCAGGTAAAGTGTCTCACAGTTGTAATACCATCACTTTAGGAGGGTGAGGCAGAAGTATCACTTGATGTCAGGAGTTCAAGACCAGCTTGGGTAACATAGTGTGACCCTGTTTCTACAAAAATAAAAAAAAATTAGCCATGCATGGTGGAATGTGCCTGTAGTCTCAGCTACTGGGAAGGCTCAAGCAGGAAGATTGCTTGAGGCCAGGAGTTTGAGACCAGCCTGGGCAACACAGCAAGATTCTGTTTCTAAAAAAGAAAAAATAATGAAAAATAGCAACAGTGGAGTGGGCGTCTGAAGTCGGTGGTGCTGGACTCCACAACCCAGGTTCTTCCTGATCCATCCTCCAGTCTTCCACAGGTCACGTGTCCAACGCTGGTACTACTTGGTAGTTATGAAACTTACAGCGACCCTCCAAACTCCATGGCAGCTGTTTGATTGCATGTCTCTAACCCACTACTGTGTGGGCTACTCTAGAGCAGCAGTTCCCAACCTTTTGGGCATCAGGGACCAATTTCGTGGAAGACAATTTTCCCACAGACCCGGGTGGGGGATTGTTTTGATTCAAGTACATTCCATTTATTATATACTTTATTTCTTTCCTTTTTTTTTTTTTTTACTTTAAGTTCTGGGGTACATGCACAGATCTTGTAGGATTGTTACACAGGTATACATATGCCATGGTGATTTGCTGCCTCCATACCCCCATCACCTACATTAGGTATTTCTCCTAATGTTATCCCTCCCCAATCCCCTGACCCCCTGCTATCCCTCCCCTAACTCCCCACCCCACAACAGACCCCAGTGTGTGATATTCCCCTCCCTGTGTCCATGTGTTCTCATTGTTCAACACCCACTTATGAGTGAGAACATGCGGTGTTTGGTTTTCTGTTCTTGTGTCAGTTTGCTGAGAATGATGATTTCCTGATTCATCCATGTCCCTGCAAAGGACGTGAACTCATCCTTTTTATATGGCTGCATAGTATTCCATTGTCTATATGTGCCACATTTTCTTTATCCAGTCTATCCTTGATGGGCATTTGGGTTGGTTCCAAGTCTTTGCAATTGTAAACAGTATGCACTTGATTTCTATTACTATGGCATTGTAATATATAATGAAATAATTCTACAACTTACCATCATGTAGAGTCAGTGGGAGCCCTGAGTTTGTTTTCCTGCAACTAGACGGTCCCATCTGGAGGTGATGGGAGACAGTGACAGATCATCAGGCATTAGATTCTTATAAGGGGCAGGCAACCTAGATCCCGCGCATGCGCAGTTCACGATAGGGTTTATGCTTTTATGAGAATCTAATGCTGTCACTGATCTGACAGGAGGTGGAGCTTAGGCGGTAACAGGAGCCACTGGGGCGTGGCTGTAAATACAGGCGAAACTTTGCTTGCTCATCCGCTGCTCACCCGCTGCTGTGCAGACCGGTTGCTAACAGGCCACGGACTCCGTACTAGTCCATAGCCTGGCTGCTCTAGAATGAGCCCTGGAGTCCTTGGTAGTAAATGTAGACTGACACAGTGCCTGGCATGGGGGACATGTTGGGGAAATGCTTGCAGAAGAACAGAAAAAAGGAAGGAATTGCTAAAATCAGCCGGTGCTAGCTAGAAACTGAGGACGTCCATCCAGGACTAGTGCAAGAAAGGCAATCAGGCATCCGGGGTGTTTTTACTCCAAGTCATTTCTTCCCGTGCATAATGTCCTTTGAAGCCCTGCCAACACTCGCCTAGAGCCTGCAGCTGCCCCGTACGGAAGGTTTATTGCTTTTGCAGAGGTGTGTGCAGATCCTAGTGGGAGCTGATTCAATGCAGGCATCTCTGTCATTGGACACCCACAGCCAGCTGCCTGTGGCTGCCAGCAGATGCTTCTGTTTTCCGTGCCACTGGGAGGCTTTGTGCGCTTGTCTTTGGTGCACATCTGTGGCAGAGAGCCAAATAATGAAAGCCAGGGAGAAATGACCAGAAGAAAGTGGTGTGATCAAAATTCACAGCTTTGGTCGGAGCTCTCGGGAAGGAGAGAAGAGCAGATTATTGAGGATTTAGTTCAAGAAAGCTGGCTCTGGTGCTTTTAAAAGCAGTCTACGGTCAAGAGACCTTGGACTAGTACCCTGGTGAGCCCACAGAGTGATTCACTGAAGTCAGAGAATTTCATAGCTGCAGGGGTCTGAAAGTCATCTAAATAAAACACTGTCATATTGCAGTTGTGGAGAAGTGATGCTTACAGAGGAGGGCAAACTGCTTTTTAAGTAGGACTGTTCAGTCATCTGTGAGAATTAGAAAAAGTACGGTTGGGCGCAGTGGCTCATGCCTGTAATCCCAGCACTTTGGGAGGCTGAGGCGGGCGGATCACTCGAGGGTCAGGAGTTCGAGGCTAGCCTGGGCAACATGGTGAAACCCTGTCTCTACTAAAAATACAAAAATTGGCTGGGTATGGTGGCACAGGCCTGTAATCCCAGCTACTTGGGAGGCTGAGGTAGGAGAATCGCTTGAACCCGGGAGGTGGAGGTTGCAGTGAGCTGAGATTGTCGCACCACTGCACTCCAGCCTGGGCGACAGAGCGAGACTCCATTTCAAAAAACAAAAAGCAAAAAAAAACTTAGAACTTTATGGGAGATGTGTTGACCTGTATCTTTCATTTAATGGAACTGAGGCTCCTAGAAGTACCTAGGTTCACCTCAGACCCCACCCTGTCAGGAGAGCTGAGCTGGAACCATGGACTGCAGACCCTGAGCCATCGTTTCCCTGTTAATCCAAATATTTATAGGGCCACACGTGCCTCTCGGCAGACTGGTAGCATCTTTGGTAGGTGCTGAAGTTTTTATGTGTTGTAGGTCCCCCCAGGTGACACCTTTAACATAAATCAAAGCTTTTCGACATTTGTGAAGAGAGGAAAAGGCTGGCAGAAACCATTTTCTTGACCATAAACCCTGCAAGCGCCCCAAACTCACGTATGGCAAAGGTGTAGCAACGGGACTTTGTCTTCAGGGCTCTCTTGTCACCTCCTAGGGGCCTCTTCCCAGCCCTTAGGCCCTGGCCCTGTGGCTGACCAAGCTCCCTCATTTCCCCTGTTTCCAGTCTGTAGCTTATGTTGCCATCTTCCTTCCTCCCTTCCTCCCTCCCTCCCCTTCCTTCCTTCTTCTCTCTCTCCCTCCCTCTCCTTCCTTCCTCCCTCCCCCTCTCTCCTTCCTTCTTTCCTTTTTCTCCTTCCTTCCCTCCCTTCTCCTCCCCTCCCCTCCCCTCCCCTCCTCCCTCCCCCTCCCCTCCCTTCCCCTCCCTCCTCCCCTCCCTT
>CAUYLG010047967.1:0-78438 GCA_963573385.1 Cacajao melanocephalus | reverse complement strand
CACTGGTTTCTTCCCATTTTTGTGGATTTATCCACCTGTTGTCTTTGTAATTGCCGACTTTCAGATTGGGTCTGAGTGGACGTCTGGCTTGTTGGTGATGAAGTTTTTTCTGTTTCTTAGTTTTCCTTCGGCAGACGCCCTTTCCCCACAGAGCTAGGCCTTCCCTGGTTCAGCTGTGCTTACTGTGAAACTCTCAGTCCTCAGCGCTTCCAATTGCTGTTCTTGTGGGGATGGGACCAGCCGAGCCCGACTCCAAGGGCACCCAGTCGCGTATACTCCTCACTGAGAAGCGCTGCGCCGCGCCGGGGCGCCGGCAAAACAGCTGCGCTGGCCAAAAGAGTCGCGCTGGCGCTCCTCCGTTGGGTAGCTCCCAGTTTGTGGGCAACAGAAATTCGTCTGAAATTGTGGTGTCCACACGCTCTCTGTGCTTTCATTGGGAGCTACAATCCTGAGCTGCTGTTAATCGGCCATCTTGGATCTCTCTCTGCCTGGTGATGAAGTTTTTTCTGTTTCTTAGTTTTCCTTTGGCGGACGCCCCTTCCCCACAGAGCTGGACCTTCCCGGTCCGGCTGTGCTTGCTGTGAAACTCTCAGTCCTCAGCGCTTCCAATTGCTGTTCTCCTTGTGGGGATGGGACCAGCCGAGCCTGACTCAAAGGGCACCCCGTCCCATATACTCCGCACCGAGAAGCGCCGTGCCGGGGCGCTGGCAAAACAGCCGTGCCGGCCAAAAAAGTCGCGCTGGCGACCCGTGTGGCTCCTCCGCTGGGAATCTCCCGGTCTGTGGGCAACAAAAATTCGTCTGAAAGTGCGGCATCCACTGGCTCTCTGCGCTTTCACTGGGAACTACAATCCTGAGCTGTTGTTAATCGGCCATCTTGGATCTCTCCCCCCAATTTTTTTTTTAATCACCTTGCATGTTTAATATTTGACAAGGCGTATCCTTATTTAGAGATTATCTACACTGACCTGCACCTAGAGAGATGAGCCCATCAGTCACACCTGTGTAAATGGCACAGCAATGTCAAGTTGATGCAGATGTTTCTAAACAGTTACTCTCAAGGGACTGGACCAGGGCCACCAGTAACAAGGGAGCCCAATGCACAAGTTTGCCAACAGTGCCACCCAATACTGACTGGCAACCAAGTAACCCAAGCAGATCCTCTCTCTTGGGGAGTCTGAATGAATGGAACACAGAAGCCCTGAGGAAGGAGAATTCTGAATTAAGCAGAAGCCATACATCAGCAGAAGCTATAGAGTAGGCAGAGGCCACAGGGCAATGGAAACCATGGCAGATCAGGGGAGAGTAGGAAGAAGCAAGGCGATCAAACAGCTAAGTCCAAGAATGGTGGGCTATCGGAGTTGATTTTGGGGACACAAAAGCTGTTGTAGGGCCTGAATGACCTTACAGCTCTTTTTCTGGCTTGAATAAGCAGTGCTGTCTAGGTTTCCTGTGATCCTTCTAACTATCCCTGCTGGAGTCTGAGATTGTCCAAATGTGTCTCTCCCTTGCCACCCAGACTCATTTTGTGGTGGCAGCATGGGGTGGGGAGGCTCCTTAGCCCAGATCCTCAGAAAACAGAACCTAAGGGCATGGCTTGCCTATGAGTGTTTTTATGAGCGGTGGTTCAAGCCTAAGGAAGTTATGCAGCAAACACAGCTGGTTCCTCTTCTCCTTCAAAGAGGCTGCACAGAGCCTCTTTATCTCTAAACAGTTGGGGAGAAAAAAGGGCAAATAATTGAGCTGATGGCTTCTTCCCCTCTCCTGTCTCTTGCTGGTCAAGGGATGCTGACAGGATATTTACTACCCCCACTCTGGGCCATGTCATCAGCTGATGAAGAAGCCAGAGTCCCCAAAAGTCCATGTCTGTGCATGTGGGTGGTCTCTCGTTATCGGTCAGCACCACACAAAGAGGTCCTTAGTCTGTGGCAGGAGTGGCAGCAGCCAGTCTTTTCCAGCTGTGAAAATGGAGTGATCCCTTGCTAGGGATCACCTGCTCTTGTTAAGAAACAAGGCAGGCCAGGTGTGATGGTTCACACCTGGAATACCAACACTTTGGGAGGCTGAGGCAGGAGGATCACTAGAGTCCAGGAATTTGAGGCTAGCCTGGGCAACATAGTGAGACCCTTTCTCTACAAAAAAATTATTAAAAAAAAATTAGCCAGGCGGGGTGGTGTACATTTGTAGTCCCAGCTACTTAGGTGGCTGAGGTGGGAGGATTACTTGAGCCCTGGGAGGTTGAGGCTGCAGTGAGCCCTGATCATGCCATGGTACACCAGCCTAGGCAATAGAACAAGACCCTGCCTCCAACACACATACGTGCACACACACACACACACACTCACAAACAAGGCAAGTGGCTGAGGCCCAGGAGTGCAGATGGGACCAAATGGATCTGGGGTGACCCAGAAGCTGGGTCTGGTACAAAAGGCTTCCTTGAGGAGATGTCTGCTAAGCTGATTTTGGAGGATGAATTGATCATTGTCAAATAAACAGAGGGAGAAGGGCATCCTGGGCAAAAGTCACTTCATGCTTAGAATCCTGGAGAAATGAAAAACCATGGTTTGCAATTCTGGATCTGAAGTTTGGGACTGGAGGAAGCAATACTGAGGGAGGAGACTGGAGGGCAGGCCATGAGGCAGGCCACGAGGCAGGCCATGGTGGACTCTGTGTACCATGCTGTTTGGTTAGGATGCTCTTGGCTGCAAGTAACAGGAGGCACTCACTCTTCTAATTTGAACAACAAAGACATGTTACAACCTTACATACATTTCAGGAGATACTGCTGAGGAAGTGCCACATCCAGGAGGCACGTGATATAGCCAATCAAATGCACTATCATTTCCTGTCCTTCAAAACCTGAACATGAGCTCTCCATGAGTTCCTTGTGCTCCCCCTGTGGGAAATGAGTCACTTCTCTCTCTTTTCCTCTCATCAGTGCTCTGATTCATCCTCTGTGAGACACGCCTCCAAGATACCAGAAACTCTGGGAGGAGTATCTGTATATATATTTGCTAAGCTATTGTAAACAAAAACCATAGGAGTGGCCTTTGTCAAATATTAAATGCTAAAGGAGTTTTGATTTTTGGCGGGGGGGGGGTTTGTTTTGAGACCAGGTCTCTCTCTGTTGCCCAGGCTGGAATGCAGTGACGCAATCATGACTCACTGCAGCCTCAATCTCCTGGGCTCAGGTGAACCTCCCACGTCAGCCTCATGGGTAGCTGGGACTACAGGTGTGTGCCACTATGCACAACTGATTTTTTATTTCTGTAGAGATAGGGTCTTGATATGTTACCCAGGGTGGTCTCAAACTCCAGGGCTCAAGCAATCCTCCTGCCTCAGCCTTCCAAAGTGCTGGGATTGCAGGTGTGAGCTACTGCATCTGCCCTAAAGAACATTTTTGATGAAATGATTGTCAAAAATCTAAGAAACAGTGACAGTTTTTGTTTATTTGTTTGTTTAAGATAGAGTCTCACTTTGTCGTCCAGGCTTGAGGGCAGTGGTGCGATCTCAGCTCACTGCAACTGCCGCCTCCCGGCTTCAAGCAATTCTCCTGCCTCAGCCTCCCGAGTAGCTGGGATTACAGGTGCCTGCCACCACACCCGGCTAATTGTATTTTTAGTTGAGATGGGGTTTCACCACGTTGCCCAGGCTAGTCATGAATTCCTGAGCTCAGACAATCTGCCCACCTCGGCCTCCCAAAGTGCTGGGATTACAGGCATGAGCCCAGCCAACAGTGACAATTTTTTAATCCACCCTCACATTGTGTCTGTACCATTTTTTGTCTGTAAACTCAAAGCCCTGTGTCTTCCTTCACAGTCCCTTTGGCCTAGCACATGGTAAGAACCCACAAATATGAGCAGTAAATGAATGAATGGATAAATTGGTATCTGCTGTGATACATACAGTAGATTTGCCAAGTGCAAAGTTCTGAGGCCTGTACCTTGAGCCCTTTAGAGGAAATGAGCTATGGAAACAGATGATAGGCAGGAAAAACAGCATCGGTAATATGTCATTTACTCAGTGTAGTGGGGGCGAATTATGACCCTCCCAAAGATATGTTCTCATCCTAACCCCTAGAACCTGTGAATGGTCTTCGAAGGTTCTGTGAACCCTCTTTCAAAAAAAGGGTCTTTGTAGACATAATTCAGTTTAAAAATCTTTAAATTAAGGATCCTTAAATTACAGATCTCCAGTTGAGATCAATGAGATTACCCAAGTGGGTTCTAAATCCAATGACAGGTGTCCCTATAAGCAGCAGAAGGCCAGGGACAGTGGCTCACGCTTGTAATTCTAGCTCTTTGGGAGACCGAGATGGGAGGATTGTTTGAGTCCAGGAGTTCGAGAGCAGCCTGGGCAATACAGTGAGACCCCATCTCTACAAAAAATAAAAAATTGGCTGAGCATGGTGGTGCACACTTGTAGTCACAGCTATTCAAGGCGGCTAAGGCAGGAGGATCATTTGAGCCCAGGGGGCGAGGTCGAGGATGTGGGGAGCCATGATCACCCATTGTACCCAGCCCAGCCTGGCAACAGAATGAGAAACTGTCTCAAAAAAAGAAAAGAAGCAGAAAAGGAGAAGTCTCCAATCCAGAGGAGAAAGCCACACAGGTTGTAGGCAGAGTTGAGAGTGTGGCAGCCACAAGCCGTGGAGCGCCTGCAGCCCCTGAAGGGACAAGAGGCAAGGAGGGATTCTCCCCTGGAGCCTCCAAAGAGAGCACAACCCTACAGATTCCTTGATTTCAGATTCCTGCTTTTGAGAATTCTGGGAATACATTTATATTGTTTAAACCACCGGGTTTGTGGTATTTGGTTACAGCAACCCTAGGAAGCTAATTACCCAAGGCACATTGAGCATGTTTGTATGACACTCAAGCTGAGATTGGTTTTTATATTTTTTTAGAGTTAGGGTCTCATTCTGTCATCCAGGCTGGAATGCAGTGGTGTGATCACAGTTCACAGCTCACTGCGGCCTGGACATACTAGGCTCCAATGATCTTCCTTCCTCAGCCTCCTGAGTAGCTGGGACTACAGGTGTGCACCTCCACACCCAGCTAGTTTTTTTGTTTTGTTTTGTTTTTTTTTGTAGAGACAGGGTCTCACTGCATTGCCCAGGCTGGTCTTGAACTCCCGCCTTGGCCTCCCAAAGTGCTGGGATTACAGACATGAACCGCTGTTCCCAGTAGGTTTTTGCGTTTATTTTATTTATTTTTTTGAGACGGAGTCTCACTCTGTCACCAGGCTGGAGTTCAGTGGCAAGATCTCGGTTCAGTGGAACCTCTGACTACCTGGTTCAAGTGATTCTCCTGCCTCAGCCTCCCGAGTAGCTGGGATTACAGGCACACACCACCATGTCCAGCTAATTTTTGTATTTTTAGTAGAGACAGGGTTTTACCATGTTGGCCAGGATAGTCTCCATTTCCTAACCTTGTGATCCACCCACCTCGGCCTCCCAAAGTGCTTGGATTACAGAAGTGAGCCACCACACCTGGCCAGGTTTTTACATTTTTAAACAGTTGAAAAAAATCAAAAGAAGTGTATTTCATGACCCATGAAAATCTTACAAAAGTCAAATTTCAGCATCCATAAATAAATGTGATGGGAAAAGCCCTATCCATTCATTGACAGATCATCTCTAGCTGCGGCAGTGGGTTGATTGTGTCTCCCTAAAAGATATGTTCAGATCCTAACTCCTGGATGTGTGCATGTGACCTTATGTAGGTCTTTGTAGAGGTCGTCAAGTTAACATGAATTAAGGTGGGCCTCAAATTCAATGAATAGTGTCCTTATACGAGAAAGGAGGGGAAGATTTGGATACAGAGACCTAGAAATATGCACAGGGACAAAGTCCAAATAAAAACAAAGGCAGATATTAGAGAGTTGCAGCTATGAGTAATAAAAGTAATGGCAAAAGCCACAATTATTTTTGCGCCAATGCAAGCCAAAGTTTGTCAAGCAGCAATCCAAACCCAGCTATTTGGGGCTGCAGCCGTGGGCCTGAGTAGTTGTAGTAGAGATTTTATGACGCCCAAGCCTAAAATATTTACTTTGTGACTCTTTACAAGAAGTGTGTGTCTGGGCATGGTGGCTCAGGCCTGTAATCCCAGCACTTTGGGAAGCCAAGGTGGGAGGATTGCTTGAGACCAGGAGTTCAAGACCAGCCTGGGCAACCTAGTGAGACCCCACGTCTACAGAAAATGTAAAAATTAGTTAGGTGTGGTGATACATGCCTATAATTCCAGCTACTTGGGAGGCTGAGGCAGGAGGATTCCTTGAGCCCAGAAGCTCAAGGCTGGAGTGAGCTATGATTTTGCTACTGTACTCCAGGCTAGGCAACAGAGCAAGACCTGTTTCTTTAAAAAAAAAAGGTAGTGCTCGCCAACTCTGACCTAGATAGTTGTCATTATCTGTACAGTTGGAGATAGCATACCACTCTATCTGCCAGGGGGAAAAATAAACCACTCTGTTGGTAGCACCCCACTTTATAGATAGGGGGAGAGAAGCAAAGATAGGTTAAGAGAGTTATCCAAATGAAGTGGCCAGCTATCATCTCTGCATGCCAAAACTTCTTATCTTTCTTCTTGCAGCCACAGCACCATGACTTTTCTTGGGGGAGAGACACCCCTTCCCACAGTTCTCACAGTTTGAAGAGGGCTGACTCCACCTCTTGGTTCCAGGGTTGGATACCCAACTGTATTACTCAGCTTAGCCTGCCTCTACAAATACCATAGATTGGGTGGACCCAACAACAGAAATTTATTTTCTCATAGTTCTGGAGGTTAGAAAGTCCAAAATCTCGAGACCAACCTGGCCAATATGGTGAAACCCTGTCTCTACTAAAAATACAAAAATTAGGCCAGGTGCGGTGGCTCACGCCTACAATCCCAGCACTTTGGGAGGCTGAGGTGGGTGGATCACGAGGTCAGAAGTTTGAGACCAGCCTGACCAACATGGTGAAACCCTGTCTCTACTAAAAATACAAAAATTAGCTGGTGTGATGGTGGGCGTTCCCTTGCTTTTTAGCATACAACACAAAACTATCTGAAGTCATGGCATTTACTACAGCTTTTAGAAAAGCAAGTTTCTCTGGCCAGGCACAGTGGCTTATGCTTGTAATCCTAGCACTTTGGGAGGCTGAGTTGGGCAGATCACCTGAGGTCAGGAGTTCGAGAGCAGCCTGGACAACATGGTGAAACCCCATCTCTACTAAATATACAAAAATTAGCTGGGTGTGGTGGCACGTGCCTTGTAATCCCAGCTACCCAAGAGGCTGAGGCACAAGAATCACTTGAACCCAGGAGGTGGAGGTTGCAGTGAGCCAAGATTGCACCACTGCACTCCAGCCTGAGGACTAGAGTGAGACTCTTCTAAAAAAAAAAAAAAAAAAAAAACAAAAAAAAAAAGGAAAGGCTTGCTCTCTTTTCCTCTGCACTGAAGATAGTGTGAGACTAGAGCAGCCAAGGGCATATAGAGAGGACCTATAGAGAGTACAACCCACTTAAAAAGCAGAGCTAAGTAGTGAAGGGAGAACAGGTCTGCATAGCACTGAAGCACCTAGATCCAGCTGTACCTGAAATCCCCTTATGGATCTCAGTTAACATGATACAGTAAACGTGGGCACTTAGGCTGGTTGGAGCTGTGTTTCTGTCACTTGCAACCTGAAGAATCTTGACTAGTAGATGGTGATCTTATAGCTAACAGCAGTAGATGGGATCTGAAGGCAAGATCTGCTTAGCTCTCAGAGGCCCAATTTAGGATTTCTTGGGAGTAACCCAGGAGCTATCTTTTGAGTCCTGGTTCCTAGGTGGCAGCTAGGTTCTAACATGTTTTAACGCATTCACCCTTGCTCTCTTTAAACGTCAGTGCGAGCAAAGGAGGTATAATGAGTATGCATAAAGAAAATTATTTAAACAGATCAGATTATTTCAGGAAGGGCTCCCTGTTATGAAACAAAACCAGCTCCCCTTGGCTTCCCTAGAGCCAGATGCCTAGGCTCAAGGCACAGCTCCACAAAAGCTGTATAACCTTAGGTGGGTGGGCGGAGCTGAACCTGCCTGAGCTGAACCTGTCTGTGCCCCTTTCCTCCACTGGAAGAATTATTTAATTTTAATTTTATTTTATTTATCTTATTTTTCAGAGACCAGAGTCTTGCTTTGTCAGTCAGGCTGGAGTGCAATGATGTGATCATAGGTCACTGCAGCCTCGAATTCCTGGCCTCACTCAAGCGATCTGCTCACTGCCTCAGCTTCCCAAAGGGCTGGGGTTACAGGGGTGAATCTGTCATTCTCCACTTCAGCGGGGCAGCCACCGCTTTCTCACTCCCTCGTGCAATTTTGTTTATTTTAGAGCGTTTTCTTGCTGTGGAATCCTTTCCCCACCCCCACCCCCACCCCCGTTTTTTTTGAGACGGAGTCTCACTCTGTCACCCAGGCTGGAGTGCAGTGGCGCGATCTTAGCTCACTGAGGCCTCTGCCTCTCCGGTGCAACCGATTCTCCTGCCTCAGCCTACTGAGTAGCTGGGATTACAGGCGTGCACCACTATGCCTGGCTGATTTTTTTATTTTTAGTAGCGATGGGTTGGTGGGGGGGGGGGGTGTCTCACAATGTTGGCGAGGCTGGTCTCGAACTCCTGACCTCAGATGATCATTATCTGCCCACTTTGGCCTCCAAAAGTGCTGGGATTACAGGCGTAACCGCGCCCGGCCCCTTCCCTTTTTTGATTCCCATTTTTACAAGGCTTAACGCTTCACGAAGGACAGAAACCTTGTCCATCTTGACAACTGCGATTTCCCCAGCACCGTGGCTCCGGCCTGGCACATGGTAGGTACTCGGTGAATACTGGTTTGAACACAGGACAGCGGCCGACGGCAAGGGCCACTCCTGTGCCAGAGCCTGCCACGCCACCACGGCTTTTGCGGTGGGGGGTGGGGAGGATTGGACAGTCCGGCTGTGCGCCTTCTTCTTTTCAACTTCCCAGTATAACTCAAGGGAGCGCAACTCCAGTGGCTCCCAGGAGGAGGCCACCGCCCCGGAATCAGGGCCTTCCCAGTTCTGCCTTCGGGTAGGGAGGATGGGGGTGGGCCGCGGGAGGC
Organism: Cacajao melanocephalus; assembly: GCA_963573385.1. Classification (NCBI taxonomy): domain Eukaryota; kingdom Metazoa; phylum Chordata; class Mammalia; order Primates; family Pitheciidae; genus Cacajao; species Cacajao melanocephalus. The sequence continues at coordinate 69,347 of CAUYLG010047967.1, read as the reverse complement.
CAGCTCCAAGCGCGTCCTGAAGTCCCTCCCGCCGCCCCGCGTCGCTTTAAGGAGGAAGCCCGGGAGGGGGCCGACCCCGCCCGCCAGCTCCACGCTCCGCTCCAGACTCCGGCATTTCCTCCCCGCTAGTTGGCGCGTCCTCGCCTCCCCCTCGGAAGAGGAAACTCCTGGGGTCTGAGTAACGGGGCCAGGCGCGGAGAGACGAGCGGCAGGAGAGCCAGGAGGGCTGCCTTGGGTAGGAGGCCAGCCAGGCCAGAAGCTGGCAGAGGGCGGCGCGCGGGGACGCCGGGCGGGGAGGGCCGCTGGGCCGGACGCTGCGTGCAGCCGGGGCAGGGCGCGGCCCGGGGCCGGAGAGCTCAGGGCGGGCCGCAGCTGGAAGGAACACTTGAGCTGGGAGAGGAGGCCGAGCTGGAGGGCGGCTTCCCGCGGGCCTGCGATCGGGAAGCCGCCGCGGAGGAGGAGACGGGGATAGCGGGGCCGTCCGGGCGCTGTGCGCATGCTGGGCTGGGGGTGCCGCCGGGGCTCGCGCCCTGGGCTGCTCGGCCACCGCGGCCCCGAGCGCCCGGCATGTCGGTGCACTACACCCTCAATCTACGCGTCTTCTGGCCCCTGGTGACCGGCCTGTGCACCGCTCTGGTGTGCCTATACCATGTCCTGTGGGGAAGCTGGGGCGCCCGGGCCGAGTCCCCCGACGGCGTGGACGGCGGATTCCCGCTGCTCAAGGTGGCCGTCCTGCTCCTCCTCAGCTACGTCCTCCTGCGCTGTCGCCACGCTGTCCGGCAGCGCTTCCTGCCCGGATCTCCCCGTCTGGGGGGCCACGCCGCTTTCTCCTCGAGACACTTCCGAGAGCCGGGCCTCAGCATCTTGCTGGAGAGTTACTACGAGCACGAGGTGCGCCTGTCTCCGCACGTGTTGGGCCACAGCAAGGCACACGTGAGCCGGATCGTGGGCGAGCTGGTGCGGGCTGGCCGCTCCCGAGGGTCCCCCAGCCTCATCCCCGGGGGAGCGCTGGCGTTGGCGTTCCGCGGAGACTTCATCCAGGTGGGCAGCGCCTACGAGCAACATAAAATCCGCCGGCCCGACAGCTTCGATGTGCTGGTGCCACTGCGTCTCCCACCGCTGGTGGCGCTGGACCCACGGAGCCTGGGCGAGGAGCTAGCGCTAGCCCCGGCCTTCCGCGGCTGCTTCGTGTGTGCCCTTAAGGCACCACCCTCACCCTCTGGGGCCTCGGGGGGCCACTGGCTTCGGGACTGCAAACCCTTTGCTGATGGCTTCTGCGTGGATGTGCGCGGTCGGCGCCACCTCTCTGCTGCTCTGGTGCTGCGCTGGTTCCAGTCGCATCTGCAGCGCTCCTTGGCCACTGTGCGTTACAGCCTGGAAGGTCGCTGTCGGGTCACCTTGACCCCGGGTGGCCTGGAACAGCCTCCCACGTTACACATCCTGCCCTGCCGCACTGACTACGGCTGCTGCCGCCTTTCCATGGCTGTGCGCCTCATTCCCGCCGTCCATCTGGGAGATGGGGTCTTCCTTGTGGCGCCACCACCGCCACCCTTGCCCAGCGGGCTCTTGTTGGAGCTCCCTGGGGGCCTGCGCTCGGAGGCACTGTGGGGTGTGAATACAGCACGCCAGGAGCAGAAGCTGCTGAGTTGGCTGCAGGAACGGGCAGCTCCAGGTGCCTGCTACCTCAAGTGCCTGCAGTTGCTTAAGGCTTTGCGAGATCTGGGCGCCCGTGGGCTGGACTCAGCAGCCGCCACCCAGTGGGGACGCATCCTGTCCTCCTATGTGCTCAAGACAGTGCTGCTGGCAGTGCTGCTGCGCAAGGGGGCCCCTGGACAAAGCTGGGATGAGGAGCACCTGGGAAAGTGTTTGGAGGAGTTGGTGCAGTTCCTTAGGGACTGCCTGCTGCGACGCCATACGCTCTTCCACTGCGTCCTGGGCCCTGGGGGGGCGGCCGCCGAGGTGGGCCCCCTGCCCAAGGTACTACGGGAAGCCGCTCCGGTTGACCTCTTGGCCGCTTTCGACGGGCACGCCCGGGAACTTGCAGCAGCGCGGTTGCTGTCCACGTGGCAAAGGCTGCCCCAGCTTCTCCGGGCCTACGGGGGTCCCCGCTACCTTGCCAGGTGCCCCCCACCCCGGAGTCAGCGCACCCAGGGCTTCCTTGAAGGTGAACCGTAAACCCTGACAGCTCCCCCACCTGACCAAATGCTCCTAAACCTTTTCCCACTGGGTGGGGTTAGGAATGGTAGTGAAGCCAGTTAAATGCAACATTACAGAAGGTAGTGGAAAATTTGGTGGCTGCTGCAAGACTTAGTGGCTTAAATATCACTTCCTCACTTCAAAGTCCAATGTAATATGACATCTTCACACCCACTAGAGTGTTCTGGACAAACTAGGGGAAGACATGTAACTGCAGCCCCAAGAATTGGTTCAAATGTGGTTTTGTGTGGACGGATTCTGCAGAAGGATATGGCTTTTAAGGAAGTCCAGTAGAAGAAGCAAGAATTAGCTGTAGGGAAAGTTTCTTCTTTCGGCTTTTAGATATAGATCTCTCTGCCCAAATTTAAAAAACAAAAAAACTAAAGTTTTTGACACAATTACTTGCTAGGTATTGGGTTCCCAATTGCCTTTGAAAAGAAAAATCTGAATCTTTATTTGCAACTGGAATTGAAGTTCTATTTTCAGGACTAGTGTTCAGAGGAACATAATTTCCACTTCAGATTAATATTAACGTATTTTTTTAAATGGTGCAATCACAGGTGTTTGACAAGATTGTCAAAAAATTAAGTCACACAAACGGAAATGCAATCGAGAGTTGGTTAGAGAAACTTCCAGAGAAAATAGCACTTTATATTGATGAATTCACTCATGTTGTGGTAATTGCTAACACCAAGCATTGCATCTGAAAGGGAGGCCAGTTACGTTTGTTATTAAGAAATGTGCAGCCTTGAAAAGTGGCCAACATGCTTGCCTAACATCCCCACAGGCCACAAGCTGGGATATGTACCTGAGTCAGTCAACACCCATTCATTGAGCTACCTACTACCAGCCAGACACCGTGCAAAGCAGCAACCAAATACATCTTCAAGACAACACTGGCGAAGGCATAAAAATGTTGGCTTTGGAGAAAGATGTGTTTTAGGCTTTGCCTATAAAGGTGTTTCTCCAAGGCTGGCTGCTGGCTGGAGACAACAGCCTGTTTTATTTTAAGGTTTTAAGCAAACTCTTTCACAGAGAGATTTCTTTCTGAGCTTAATGAGCTAATGAAGAGGAAGTGCCTGCTGCTTACCACGTAGTTTGTGCTCAGTCTGTAATCATTGATGGTTCTTCTTTGTCCAGGCAGCCTTATGTGGTCCCAAGAGGCCGACTTCAAGGACCTGTTGATCCAGCACAGGTTTTACAAAACATTTCACTTAGAGTTCAGTATCTTGGGCTCTGTGCTTGAAGATCAGTTACTCCCTGGTTGTGGGCAGAGGAGACAAATTAGGAAAAGAGCCAGGGAGACAGCCCTTGATAGCAGTCTGTCTCCTCCTTTCTTTTGAGGTGTCAGTATCACCAGGTTGGGTGTATTTTGCAGCTGGGAGGAGCCTGCCCTGGAATCCTTCCTTGTCCTCCCAAATTTATAACGCCTTCAATTGCAGTTTAAGTTCAGCACGGTCCAGCCTCTGCTTGCCTGATTGGAAATACAGCCGATCCAAGTGTTACATACTGGGATTTTTTTCCCCCTAAATAAAAACATATACTTCCTTAGACTCTTAAAGCTAAAATTTGGAAGACAGAAATGGCTACGTGAATAGAACCATTGTTGAATTTCTAAGCTCTTTTGAGGGAACTCTGTGAAACTTCTTTCTTTAGGGGATCTACTTGGCCACTGTGGGAAATCATTGTGAGTGAGCGATTTACAGGGAATCCTTCTCAGAGCTGCATTGGCTTCTTATATCCTTTGAGACCTGGGGCTGAAAGAGAAACAGCGGCAATGTTGTACTGTCTGTTTGAGGTTGTCCTGGGGACAATTCCCCGCAAAGGTCATTCCTAGCTTTTGAGGTCAATGTTAGGTCATAAGGTACTGCATTGTGCAAAAAGAGTCAGTCTGCCAGCTTTATGCAAAGATAGTAACTGCAAGGTATTTTTTATAATTAGTTTTAAAAATAAATGCCAAGAGTAGATCTTATATATATACATACACAAAAAAATGTATTTTTTTCCATACTCAACCACAACGTCCCCTGTATTCATTGTCTACTACAGTGGGGTACATAAAGTTGGAAGGATTATAAAGCTTTAAGGCTGGGCACAGTGGCTCATGCCTGTAATCTCAGCACTTTGGGAGGCCGAGGTGGGCGGATCACCTGAGGTCAGGAGTTCAAGACCAACCTGGCCAATATGGCGAAACCCCATCTCTACTAAAAAAATACAGAAATGAGCCGGGCGTGGTGGTGGGCGCCTGTAATCCCAGGTACTTGGGAGGCTGAGGCAGGAGAATTGCTTGAACCCGGGAGGCAAATGTTGCAGAGAGCTGAGATCACGCCGCTGCACTTCAGCCTGGGCAACAGAGCGAGACTCTGTCTTGAAAAAATAAAAATAAAATATGAGCTTTAAAAAGCTGAATTTTAGAAATATTTCTAGCTGTGTTAGTTTCTCTTTTAATAGTGTTTTAAAGTATAAATCTGGTAACATATTCTGTTCTTGTAGTTTTTTTGTTATATATTTTTTCAGGTTAATTACCCAAAGCCTCATCCATCCTCAAGGTTTTTAAATTTTATTTTTTTTAAATAAATGGGGCATTGTATTTTTGAATTCTTAAAATATTACTGTTTTATTTAAATGCCATGCTGAGCAATTATTCTCTGTACGTGGTAACCAAAACTTAAGAGATTTCGATCAATTTTGATCAATGCTTGGTAAACCAAAACATGTACTGTGTACAACAGAAATAATATGGCATATTAGCCAGGCATGATGGTTGCCGAAGACACTTAAATTAAGCTCAATTCTGTATTTTATTAGGGCTCCATCATGTCCTTCATCTGAAATGTACACATTTTTGGTGTATGCTTGGTACTGGAGATTCATATATGCAAATAGTCTCATGCAAATAGGCTCCACAGTAACAACAGCAAAAAAAAAAAAAAAAAAAAAAATTGTCCAGCCATGCTGGACGAAAATGTTTTTGGGGAAGATGACTCAGTCATTTTGCGGCGAGACACACTTCTGTAACTCCCACTGACCAGTCTTGGGAGCCTTCCTGGAATGATGGTGGGCCGAGCGGAGATGTTTCTTTTGCAAAATGAAACTGAAGCTGAAAGAAGGGAGAATTTGAGTGAACCAAGAGAAATCCAAAGAATTTGAGAAGGAGGACTTAAGATGAAAGTGAAGCAAGAGAGGGAAGGGGGAAATAATTGCATGAGGCTGTGAGAGAGGTTTGGGTTAGGAAACATGTTTATAGTGCTATTTCCGACCAGGGGTCGCAAACTCAGCAGCCTGTAGAAACGAGGATGGGAAGTGGGGTGGAGGGGAAGCAGTGCCCACTTTTAAAGAGGGGGCCATTGCTCAGCCATGCAAGAAAAAAATGGGGCAAAAAGCTGGAAATCAGGATTTTTTTTTTTTGAAAAGCGAAACTTGCTGATTTTTAAACAAGTAGTTTAAAAAATGTCCAAAACACCACGTGGGCCAAACAGTTGTTTGAGTCTGGGGGCCACCAGTTTGCGACCACTGCCTTACACAGTTAATACCCCAAGTATGTATAAAGTCATATTTTTTGTTTTGGATATGGTAGTGTTATATATACTTGGGGCTGTGATATTTCAAATCATCTTTATCTCTCAGAGCTAAGCTTTATTGTAGAAACAAACCAAAAAAAAAAAAAAAAAATTAACACAGCCACAGATAACACTTAACTCACAGTCTTCAGGAGGACGCTTGATCTTGGAGCTGCTCTTTTTGAGTCGGATCCTACATCAAAGCACTTAGGGCCAGTTTTTGGCATTTCATTCCTGGTGATTTGGGGTAAACCCCTTGGCTCTGTTGGAGTTTGTCAGATGACTAATAAGAAAGGATTGCAGAATAACTTGTTTCTATTTTTTTTTCCTCCCACTTTATGAGTGGATCTTTCTATTTTATTGGTATATTTAATTTTCGGGGGTTATTGGTATCCTAGCTCATGCCTTTACAATGATGATTGGTGACTGGGTTTGGGGTGCAAGCTTCTTTGGGCTTGTACCATTTCCACTACCAGGAACACAGGTTTTTGTTTTTGTTTTTTGAAACAGGATCTCGCTCTGTTGCCCAGGCTGGAGTGCAGTGGCAAAATCACAGCTCATTGCAGCCTCGACCTCCTGGGCTCAAGCAATCCTCTTGCCTCAGTCTCCCAGCTAGCTGGGACCACAGATATGTGCCACTACACCCGACAAATTTTAAAATTATTTGTAGAGTCTGGGTCTCCCTATGTTGCCCAGGCTTGTCTTGAACTACTGGACTTAAGCCATCCTCCCACCTCGGCCTCCCAAAGTGTTGAGATTCCAGGCGTGAACCACCACACCTGCCCTAAAAGCATGGTTCTGATCAGACCTCACCTGGAATGTTTTATCATTTTCTTTTTTTCTTTTCTTCCAGACAGAGTTTCACTCCTGTTGCCCAGGCTGAGGTGCACTGGCACGATCTTGGCTCACTGCAACCTCTGCCTCCCAGGTCCAAGTGATTCTCAGGCCTCAGCCTCCCTCGTAGCTTGGATTATAGGTGCCTGCCACCATGCCTGGCTAATTTTCTTTTCTTTCTTTGTTTTTGTTTTTGTTTTTGTTTAATAGAGACGAGGCTTTCATCATGTTGTCCAGGATCGTCTCGAAATCCTGACATCAGGTGATCCTCCCGCCTTAGCCTCCCAAAGTGCTGGGATTGTAGAAGTGAGTCACCACACCTGGCCTCTATCATTTTCTGACTCAGTAGCTCCACCAAAGTTGATATCCTAGCAAATACTGTGAAGGAATTAACCTAAGTGCTTCCAAAGCATCTCATGTAACTTCTATGGAGTAAGTTACTTTTTCTGTAGCATGTGGCTTTTGACCTTTGACTTCTCATCCCTGTCTACGTGGAAGAGGATGATTCAGTGGTGGGGAAAGTGAACCTTGGTAACATTTCCAAAGTCCCTCAAGAGGGAAACAAGTTCAGCGTTATCATCGTGGCATTCGTTAGTTTTTTTTTTTTTTTTAAATCACTCGTTTAGATGCAATTTTATTTTTTCATACCTACATAGCACATGATTGGGGGGGACAAAGCATGTATAAGTTGGGAAAGGGCAAAGAATGTGTGACTGTGTATACAGAAAATAGACTAAAACTGTGCAGCAAAATGATATATATTGTAATTGGTTTTTGAAGTATCTACTATTCTGGAATATTTTGAAACAACTTTTTGCTTTAAAAAAAAGGTGCCTTGATACAGTTGCTTGACTTAAAACATTCCTCCTGTTTTATTGTGACTTGTAATGTCTTCTGACCCCAAACTGTGTTTTTGGTTGCAGTCTGGTGGCTACAGTCATAGCATTAGTTTTGTTCCAATAACAGAGACCAAAGAGTTAATCAGATATGGTTCAGCTGCTACAATTGTGTGATGAAAAGGCAATTTAATCACACCAAATTTCCATGGCCCCAACAGTCAAGGCCTGCCGTTCGTTTTCTCTTGCAGTCTGGAGTAAATTTGCACTTTGAATCATATGGGTCATTTTGGGACCTCGTTCTTTTCTATTTTGCTTTATTAATAAAGGAACTTGTAGAAACCTTTGGACTGAATGTCAGATCTAGGGGAGGGCTTTCATCTTCCTGGGGGGCAGCCTGGCCTGTGCTGGCTTGTGGTTCTTTGCACAAGCCTCAACTGCTCTGAGCATCTGGGTGTATGGGAAACTTTTCCCATGTGTTAAGGCTGGGGATAATTTTTGTGTGTGTAGAATTAGCTCTATATACAGACAGGGAAAAAAAAGCGAGTTTACGGTGCTGCAGGCATGCTCCCTGGTATCCTGAACCTTCAAGTCTTCTTCCCGGCCTAGAACCTTCTGCCCTCATCTCACCTCTCTGCTTCACTCTCCCATCCCCGCTCCCCCACACCTACCCAAACACAATTCAAGTCTTGGCCTGTGGCTCAAGAATTTTGTCCAGAAATCTCTTAGGCCCTCAGGCCCCTTGCGAAATGGTAAACATTTGCTAATACAAAAAACCAGCAGGCTTAGCAGGAGATAGAATCTTGGAGACTAAGGGCCTTTCAGAGTCTCAGAGATAGGCGGAAGCTCAGGGAAACCATCCATAGTAGTTGTGTGGGGCACCTGCCCAGGGGAAAGTTGGTGGGGTGTGTTTCACTTGGTTTTCAATGAATAATACTGTCCCAGGGCACTGAGGACACACACAGAGAGGTGGCCAAGACAGACATGGCCTCTCCCTTCCGAGCTCACAGAGAGAGGCAGACAGGCAATGAAAGAAGCCATTACCATACAGCGTGGTGGGTGCTGGGGAGGAGAAAGTTTTTGAAAACCAAACAAGGGTACCTCACACACTTTAGGGTTTGCAGGAGAGCTCCTTGGAAGAAGTGACGTCTAAGTTGAGATCCAAAGATAGGTGGGAATTAGCCAAGTGAAGGGAGTTGGGCTGGAGAAGAATGTATTGAATGCAGAGATGAAAGAGCATTCCCGTCTGTCTGGAAAGTAGGGGTGGGAGGAGAGGAGGGGAGGAGGATTCAGTGGAAACGATGAGGTGAAAGGGAGTTGGAAGCCAGAGCGTCTCAGGCTGCAGTGTACAGATCACCTGGGAAGCTTGTTAGTATGCAAGTTCTAGCTGGGTGTGGTGGCTCACACCTGTAATCCCAGCACTTTGGGAGGCTGAGACGGGGGATCACTTGAGGTCAAGAGTTTGAGGCCAGCCTGGCCAACATGGAAAAACTGCATCTATGTTAAAGATACAAAAATTAACCAGGCATGGTGGTGCATGCCTGTAGTCCCAGCTACTCGGGAGGCTGAGGCCTGAGAATTGCTTGAGCCTGGGAGTCGGAGGTTGTAGTGAGCTGAGATTTTGCCATTCCACTCCAGCCTGGGCGACAGAGCAATATTCTGTCAAACAAACAAACAAATAAAAAACAAAAAAAACAAACAAACAAAAAAACCCAAAACAGGTTCTGATTCATCAGGTCTTGCCTTCTTCATTTATCAATTTTTTTTTGAGACAGGGTTTTGTTCTGTTGCCCAGGCTAGAGTGCAATGGCAGGATCATAGCTCACTGCAGCCTCAACCTCCCAGGCTCAAGCGATCCTCTTGCCTCAGCCTCCTGAGTAGCTTGGACTACAGGCATCCATCACCATGCACAGCTAACTTTTAAAAAATTTTTTGAAGAGATGGAGTCTTGTTCTGTTGCCCAGGCTGGTCTCGAACTCCTGGCCTCAAGCAATCCTCCTGCCTTGGCTTCCCAAATCGCTGAGATTACAGACATGAGCCACCATGACTGAGATTCAGCCTCTTTAACAAGCTGCCAGGGAATGGTGATGCCACTGGTACACACGTGCACACGCACATTGACATGCACACACGCACATGCACGCACAGCTGCAGACCACACGGAGAGTTTGAACTGATCAGAGAGCACTGTTGAATCATTTTAGAGAAGGAGTGGCAAGGTCATATTTGAATTTGACTCACTCTGGCTACAATGTGGAGAGTGGATTATACAGGGGTTGGCAAACTACCACCTGAGTATTTATTTTTGTAAATAGTGCCACTGGTACACAGCCACACCCACTCATTAACATACTGTTTATGGCTGCTTTCACTCTACCTGGGCAGAGTTGAGTAGCTGTGACAGAGGCCAAATGGCTCACAGAGCTGAAAAGATTTACTTTCTGGTCCTTTATAGAAAAAGTTAGCCAAGATCTGGAGCAAGACTATAAGGAATTGGACACTGCAGTGGTCCAGGCCTGGGCAGGGGCCAGAGGTAGGGACAGAGAGACAAGTTAGAGACAGTGGCATGAATTAATGCAAAGACTTGTCAGCAGGATGCGGTGGCTCATGCCTGTAATCCCAGCACTTTGGGAGGTCAAAGCACGTGGATCACTTGAGGTCAGAAGTTCAAGACCAGCCTGGGCAATATGGTGAAACCCGTCTCTACCAAAAATACAAAAAGAAAAAACAATAGCTGGGTGTGGTGGTGCATGCCTGTAGTCCCAGCTACTGGGGAGGCTGAAGCAGGAGGATCACTTGAACCCAGGAGGCAGAGGTTGCAGTGAGCCGGGATCACACCACTGCACTCCAGCTTGGGCAACAGAATGCCCAACTCTATCTCCAAAAAAAAAAAAAAAAAAAAAGAGACTTGTCTTCAAATCTTGTGTTCTGCACTTCTCATCTATGTGTCTCTACAAGTTACCTTATCCTCTCTGAATCTCAATTCCCTCAACTGCAAAATGGGATTAATAATGTTAATAATGGAGCCTCTCCCATAGGAGTGATTCAGGATTAAGTGAGATTTTTGCAGGCAAAGTGCTTGGCACAGATTACACGTCCAGTATGAGTCAGTGTAGAAGCAATTATTAGAATGGCCTAAAAATGCCATTCTGCTGATCCCAGCACTGTGGGAGGCTGAGGTAGGACGATCACTTGAGTGCAGGAGTTTGAGACCTGCACCACATAGCAAGACCCCCATCTCTACAAATAAATAAATTAATTAAAACTAGAGTGGCATTTTCATATAATCTGTGTCTCTGACCTCTTCCTCTGCTCATTTGGCTCAAGCTCGTTCTTTCTCCTCTGTAGGGTCTGTTTCCCTGGCGTCCATCCCCCGATTATCTCTCTGCTACCCAACTTTTGTTCATCTCCTTCCTTGATGTCCATGGCATTTTCCACTATGAAAAGTTTTACTCGGGATACTATGGTTAACTGCTTACAAAAATAGTCCCTGTTCTTCAGTCTTCTTACTCCCATGCCCTTTGCAAAGTGACTTTGCAGTCTCTTCCATCAAGAAGGGGTACCTTTTTGCTTGCCCCTTACATTTGGAAGGACTTTGTGAGTTTATTTATTTATTATTTATTTATTTTTTGGAGATGGAGTCTCGTTCTGTCGCCCAGGCAGGAGTGCAGTGGCGCCATCTTGGCTCACTGCAGCCTCTGCCTTCCAGCTTCAAGTGATTCTCCTGCCTCAGCCTCCCAAGTAGCTGGGATTTCAGGTGCCTGCCACAATGCCTGGCTAATTTTTTGTCTTTTTAGTAGGGACAGGGTTTTGCCATGTTGGCCAGGCTGGTCTTGAACCCTTGACCTCAGTTGATCCATCCATCTTGACCTCGCAAAGTGCTGGGATTACAGATGTGAGTCACTGCACCCAGCTGTGAGTTTCTTTAATCAGTAGAATGTGGCAGAGAGACATGGTGCTAGTTCCTGGCCAAGGCCTCAAGAGTTCAAGACCGGGAAGTCTTGTCTTTTTCTTATTGTTCTCTTGGAAGGCCACTGCCACCATGTGAACAGCTCACTTGCTGGGGGATGAGCGATCACATGGCTCCTTCAACCCTGTCCCCAGAGCTGCCAGCCAGCCAACTGGGAAATACGGGAATGAGGACATCTGAGACCAGCTTCCTCGCCTCCTCCCTATCTCCCCAATTGACTTGACCACTGACTGATGGAAACACTCAAATGAGCCAGCCAAGATCAGCAGGGCCTGACCCAGATCAGTAGAATCACCCACCTGGCCCATAGACTCTGAGCAATAATAAACAGATACTGCATGTTTTAATCCACTGAAATAGAAGTGGTTTATTGTTCAACAATAACTAACTGATGTAGATGGCTAGGAAAATCTGGCATACAAAGGCCGCTACTGTAGTAAATAGAGGCAGTTCATTTTTCTGTTTGTTTGTTTGCTTGTTTATTTATCTATTTTTGAGACGGGGTCTTGCTCTTGTTGCCCAAGCTCGAGTACAATGGTGCCATCTCAGCTCACCGAAACCTCCGCCTCCTAGGTTCAAGCGATTCTCCTGCCTCAGCCTTCTAAGTAGCAGGGCTTACAGGCATGTGCTACCATGTCTGGCTAATTTTGTATTTTTAGTAGAAATGGGTTTTCTCCACGTTGGTCAGGCTGTCAGGTCTATAATCCCAACACTTTGGGAGGCCGCCCGCCTCGGCCTCCCAAAGTGCTGGGATTATAGACGTGAGCCACAGTGCCTGGCCCTGTTTGCCTGTTTAAAGATGGGTCTTGTTCTGTTGCCCATGCTGGAGTGCAGTGGCACCATCATAGTTCACTGCAGACTCAAACTCATGGGCTCAACAGATCTTCCCACCTCAGCTTCCCAAGTAGCTAGGACTATAGGCATGCACCACCATGCATTGCTAATTTTTTCAAATTTTTTTTTTTTTTTGTCAAGACAGGATTTTACTATGTTATTCAGGCTGGTCTTGAATTCCTGACCTCATACAATCCTCCTACCTCAGCCTCCCAAAGTGCTGGAACTGTGGGTGTGGGTGTGAGCCACCACTCCTGGTACAGGCAGTCCTTAACTTCTGTCCATCTGATTTTCAAACAGTCAGAATTTTATACAGCCACTTGACTGACACCCCAAAGCACCTTGCACACAATGAATCCGGGCTTCCTTCATTGGCTGAAGCACAGTGGGACACCTGGTCCACCACTGAACGGTTGATTTGTGACACTTGTTGCCATCTCCATGTTTACACAGCTGTTTGCATAGGTTCCCACATTTGCCTTATCTTGTAAAAACAAATGGAAACTGGGAAAATGAAAGTAGTTATTCGGTTACAGGATGCCACAGGTTTCAAAGGTGATAGGGCCGAGACAAGGACTCTGCGTGCCCAGCTTGCTGAGGCTGCAGCCTCAGTCCCGTGCTCTCTGGTGCTAAGCTGTTGTATTCAATTGTGAAGGACAAGAACAATGACAAGGAAGAGCATAGAGGAAGTTGTATCCATTAGGAATACATTTGGCCACAGCTTATAAAAACCTAACCTAGGGTGACCTAAACAAATAGGGGCTTTTCTCACACAGCCAGAAGCCTGGAGGTAGGCAGCCAGCAAGCAGGTCAGGAAGAATCAGGACCCAGGCATCTTTTTGCTCTGTTATTTGGGGTATTTTTACTTTGTATCCTCATGCTTGTCGTGTCCAGATCCCACCTCCTTTGACTATTTAAAGAAGGGAGGAAAGAGAATTAGGGCAGGAGTCCCCAGTCCCTGGGCCATGGGCCAGTACCAGTCCATGGCCTGTTAAAAACGGGGCTGCCCAGCAGGAGGTGAGTGGCAGGCAACTGAGCGCAACGTCCTCAGTATTTATAGCTGCTTCCCATCTCTTGCATGACCACCTGAGCTCCGCCTCCTGTCAGATCATCAGCGGCATTAGCTTCTCATAGGAGCGGGAACCCTGTTGTGAACTACACATGCGAGGGATCTAGGTTGCATGCTCCTTATGAGACTCTAATGCCTGATGATCTGTCACTGCTCCCATCACCTCCAGATGACCACCTAGTTGCAAGAAAACAAGCTCAGGGCTCCCATTGATTCTACATTATGACAAGTTGTATAATTATTTCATTATGTATTACAATGTAATAAGAGAAAAAAAGTGCACAATAAATGTAATATACTTGAATCATCCAAAAACCATCCTTCCCCCACACCCAGCCCATGAAAAAATTGTCTTCCAGGAAACAGGTCCCTGATGCCAAGAAGGTTAGGGACTGCTGGATTAGGAACTCAGTAGACTTCCTCTGACCTCTCATTGGCCAGAATGATATCACATGACCATTCTTAGCTGCAAGACAAGCTGGGAAAACGAGCCTGGCACATGGCACACAGCAGCCCTGAGCAGTAGATGAAGAAAGAATGAGTATGGTGGGTAAATAAGAGTCTGTCAGAGGCTGGGCGCCGTGGCTCACACCTGTAATCCCAGCACTTTGGGAGGCTGAGGCAGGTGGATCTCCTGAGGTCGGGAGTTTGAGGCCAGCCTGACCAACCTGGCAAACCCTGTCCCTACTAAAAATACAAAAATTAGCTGGGCGTAGTGGCACCCACCTGTAGTCTCAGCTACTCAGGAGGCTGAGACAGGAGAATGCCTTGAACCTGGGTGGCGGAGGTTGCAGTGAGCTGAGATCACGCCACTGCACTCTAGCCTGGGTGACAGAGTGAGACTCCATCTCAAAAAAAAAAAAAAAAAAAGTCTGCCAGAGAAATACCACAAACAGATAGCTGAAGATTCCATCAAAGAAGTGAGAGTAATTAGAGAATTTACCGTTTTGTAATTATATAATTAATACTTGTCTAAGTTTTAGGATTTAGTAAATGCCCCATAAATGTTACAATTGAAGTCTCAGCTCCACCAGTCACTGGGTATATTCTTCTGGGCAAATCAATTAACCCGTCTGGACATCAGTCCCGTCATTTGCAAAATCAAGGAGATAATATCTCCTTTTATAGCTTCCTTGGAAGAATCAAAACGTAAAATGGAGAAATTGAGAAGTGTTATCTAAATGTCGGCTGTGTTCTCTTAGGGGTGCACCAGCATTTGTGGAACCACAGGAAGATGAATCCATTTCCTAAGAAGGAATCACTCTGAAGCACTCTGCTGTCATGTCTCCCTGCCACCAAACTTCCTTCCCCACAGGACTGTGAATGAGTCTGGGGCTGTGACTTTTTATTACAGGTGTGTCCCCAGAAGGGAGAGCATCCAATGAGAGCATCGACCACATGCTTATCTCATTCTTACTTCTAGAGTGTGTCATCTTTCTCCCCAGTCTGATTTTCATTGCTTGAGTTCCTGGGCAGAAAGCTTAGGCTAGTGGTTCTCAATCCTGGCTTCATAACAATGGGTGAGGGGCTTTGTAAAAATACTCATGCTTGGGACCCCACCCAAGACCAGGGAGGTCAGAACTTAGGAGGATGCAGCTGAGGCATGGGAGCTGTTTACAGCTCCCTGGAAAATTTTAGAGTACAGCTGGGGTTATGAGCCAGTGACCTAGGTCAGATGGCCCTTCTGGAACCCCAGCACTCAGTAGAGTACCTGCAATCTCTCCACCAGATGTTGTGGAAGCACCAGCTGGTGTGCCTGAGGTTTGCTACATGGCAGTTCCCTTTTTCTTCAGCCCCAAGGTGAAGGAAACAGTTAAACAAAATAGAGGCATCAGAGTCATCCTGAAACTTCTCGTTAATGAAACGTCTCAATATTCAGAGGGACAGTGCCCTTGTTCACCTTGTTCTTGTCTCTTCTTTTTTCTTTTCTTTTTTTTTTTTTTGAGACAGAGTCTCACTCTGTCACCAGGCTGGAGTGTAGTAGCACAATCTCGGCTCACTGCAACCTCCACCTCCTGGTTCAAGCAGTTCTCCTGCCTCAGCCTCCCAAGTAGCTGGGACTACAGGCGCATGCCACCATAGCCAGCTAATTTGTGTATTTTTAGTAGAGATGAGGTTTCACCATGCTGGCCAGGATGGTCTTGATCTCTTGACCTCATGATCTGCCAGCCTCAGCCTCCAAAAGTGTTGGGATTACAGGCATGAGATACCACGCCTGACCATTCTTTCTTTCTTTCTTTCTTTCTTTTTTTTTTTTAAAGAGACGGAGGCTTGCTCTGCTGCCTAGCCTGGAGTACAGTGGGGCAGCCTGAACTCCTGATCAGCTCAAGTGATCCTCCTGCCTCAGGCAGCTGAGTAACTGGGACTCCAGGTATGTGCCACAATGCTTGGCTTTTTTCTTTTTCTTTTTTTTTTTAAAGACGGGGTCTCACTCTGTTGCCATACTGTTCTCAAATTCCTGGCCTCAAGAGATCCTCCACTGAGGCCTCCCAAAGTGCTAGGATTACAGGTGTGAGCCACCATGCCTGGCTGCCCTCCTTCTTTTAATCTCATAGCCTGCAGATAACATATGTCAGATACAGCTCGTCTTTACAAAATGCTGGCTCTTTTCATGAATATTCAATGATTTTGCCCACATTATCTCAATCTCTCTCCCCCACTCATCTTTAGGTGTAGTGACTCTGAGCTGGCACTTAAAAAAATAAAGTCCATCAAGATACATTCTAATGAAGCCAGAAAAAAAAGACCCCTAGGAGTCCTACTGCATGCCAGATCCAGGCTAAAAGCTTTTGAGAACCAAATCTCTCAAACGATTTTTATCTTCATGGTTTATTCAATCATTAGTCTCCTCAAATTAGCAGCTATGCCTCTGATGGGCAACTGTCGTCCTTATCAAAATGAAGCCATTAAAACATATTTCAACCTTGGAGACAAATGGCTTTGGCATTTGGAGCCGAGAAGCCTTCAGGATCTTGCATGGCGAAAAACTGCAGGCTAGAAACCCTGCTCCATGTTTTAAGCAAGGGACTTGTGATGATTCTTTTGTCTCTGATAAATACCTGGTTTTCAAAAGCAGTCTAATTAGTATGGATCTCCACTTTGCAAGGCTTGAAAGTGCATTTGGGCTTCCTCTCACTAAACCAGCCTCAAGGGAGCAACCAGAGTCTAAGCTCTCCCCTTCCACATGCTGAATATGCATGAGTAACCCTCTATCTCCCAGTCCCCTGCACTTAGGCAGGGCCAAGTGACTGGTTCCCCAATGGGCAGGAAGCAGAAGAGATGTGTGCAGGATCCTACAGAGGCAATAAAAGCCATGTGTTGAGGCAGGTGGATCACCTGAGGTCAGGAGTTCGAGACCACCCTGGCCAATGTGCTGAAACCCTGTCTCTACTAAAAATACAAAAAATTAGCCAGGCATGATGGCAGGTGCCTTTAATTCTAGATACTTGGGAGGCTAAGGCTGGAGAATCGGTTGAACCCGGGAGGCGGAGGTTGCAGTGAGCTCAGATCACGCCACTGCACTAAGAGTGAATCTCAAAAAAGAAAAGAAAAGGAAAAAATTAAAAGACAAGACAAGACCATGAAACTGGTGATCAGCAGCTTCCCAATCAGATCTTAGGAGTTGGATGAATGGGCTAAAGCATGAGCTTTAAGAAGCAAAATGGCAGAGTTTAACTGGTATATGACCTTCTAGAGACATTAGGCTGATAAAGGAAGAACACCTCATACAAGTCTAGTAAGCACACTGCGCATCCGCCACCGGCCGCCGCCCCCGCAAGTAATGGCAGGCCACTGCACATACAGATAGCCCACTCCAAGGGAAGAATCGGGGAGAAGGGATGTGAGACCCTGGAAGTATGCCAACATATAAAACCCTCAGTCACAGGTCAAATGGGGCACTTGGGAGATCAAGTATCACCTCCCAGGACTAGTGCAATGATCTTTGACTTAGGGCTTCATATACTTGGCCCTCCCCCAAGTGTACTGTACTTCCTTTCATTCCTGTTCTAAAGCTTTTTAATAAACTTTCACTCCTGCTCTGAAACTTGCCTTGGTCTCTCCTTCTCCCTTATGCTCCTCTGTGGAATTCTTTCTTTTGAGGAGGCAAGAATTGAGGTTGTTGCAGACCCGTATGGATTTTTGCCGAGGTAACTCCAGGATGCTGAAGAGAGTGCTTATCATAACCCCATTTTGGAAGACCCCATTGGGAGCCTGCTGAATAATGATTGAGTGCCAACTATGTGCCAGGCCCTGTGCTGGCACTGGGATCGCTTGAGCCCAAGAATTCAAGACCAGCCTGGACAACATGGCGAAACCCTGTCTCTACAAGAAATACAAAAATTAGCTGGGCGTTGTGGCACACAGCTGCAGTCACAGCTACTCGGGAGGCCGAGGTGGGAGAATCACCCGAACCTAGGTGGCTGAGGCTGCAGTGAGCCGTGATCGTGCCACAGCACTCCAGTCTGAGTGACAGAGTGGTGAGACCCTGTCTCAAAAAACAAACAAACACCAAAACTAACAGAGGTAAATGATTTGAAGGAAAGAAACCAGTTTTTAGGACACTATAATTCAAAGGGACCTAGCGCAGCCGGGGGGAATTAGGGAAGGCTTCCCTGAAATCTTGAAGCCTAGCACACTAGTCCGTGGAGGTCTGTTTCAGGGTGTCACCTTCGGGAGCACTTACTGAGTGAAGCTCTGTGACAAATGCTGGACACATGGGGTTCTCCTTTGATCACTGCAATAGTCCTAGGAGGTGATGCTATTATAATAGGAGCCCCAATTTACACATGTGGAAACTGAGGCTCAGAGGGATGAGATCATATGCCCCTAGGGCATTTAGTAAGGAAGTACAAACAGAGATCTGAACCCTCATCTGTTGTCTCCAAAATTAACGCTCACTGCATTTCCTTGGCCCTTGCAAAGCCAGCCAAGGAAATTAGTCATACAGGAAGTAGCCCCTCAGAAGTCCCACAGCAGGAGATCAAAATGAAACAAGCAAGCAGATGTTTACAAGTTGCCTGGAAAAGCCACCCACCACAGGAGCGGGAGATCATTCTCCCTCTGCCCCAACCCCTCCTTCAGAGCTCCTAAAAAGCTTCCTTTTTCATTTTTACAGAGTCCCCTCTCCTCCCCCTTTCCCCCCAGAGGACTGACTTCATCCTTTCAGCAGATGGGAAGGCGTGGGCTGCCTGCCCTACAGTAGCACAACCACCAATGATGGTTTCCCTCCAATCTTTACCCAGATGAAAATGACAGAGACACATCAGCTCTTTCTCCTCTTGGCTTTTCCCAAAGTTTCCCTTTCTCGCCAGAATAGTAGCAGGAAGTCTTGGGGTAGCTGCCTTGAAATGTTGGTTGGTACAAGCTTGCTGTTTGGTTTTTATAGAAGGACTAAACAGATCCTCTGCACAGACATAACACACATTCAGAGGCATGCTTCCCATGTAGACATGCATGTGCACACATGCACGCATAGACATACATGCTTGTGAGCTCACACACACTCACTCATGGCTAACACTCATATAGCACTTACTGCATTCCAGACAGTATCCTAGGTCAGGGCAAACTATGGACCATGGACCGCATCCTGCCTGCAGCCTCTTTGTGTAAATAAAGTTTTACTGGAACACAGTTCCACTCACTCATTAACATACATTATTATTTGTGGCTGCTTTTGCACTACAACAGCAGATTGGGTAGCTGTGACAATGACTGTAAGCCTTGCAAAACCTGAAATATTTACTATCTGGCCCTTTAAAGAAAAAGCTTGCCAATCTCTGTTCTAAGGGCAAAATTCTGTGAGGTACCAATTATCTGTTGCTGCATAACCAACCACTCAATAAAATTTAATGGCTTAAAAGCCACTACCGCCATCATTCTCTCTCACAATTCTGCATGTTGGCTGAGCTCAGCTGCGCAGTTCTGCTCCTGGTGATACTGGCTGGGACTGCAGTCGTCTGAGGTTCAACTGGGGTGGGCCATCCATCCAGTGGGCCTCCGTCCCATGGTGGGCAGTTGGTGACTGTCATGAGCTGCAGGCTCACCTGGGGCTGATGACCGCATGCATTGGTTTCCCCCAAGTGGCTGCACCACTTGGCTCTAGCTTCTCATGGCATGGCCACTGGGTTCCAAGAAAAATATTCCACTCTTGCAGATGAGGAACTGCAAATCTCTTAAGGCCCAGATTCTATTAGAACAAATTACAGGTTCAGCCAGATTCCAGGGGAAGGAATACTGACTCCGCCTCTCAGTGGCAGCAGTGGCATGAATTTGTGGCCATCTTTTATCCACTATGGCGAGTACTACTACTATCTTCATTCTAGGAGATGGGGAAACTGAGCCACCAAAGATCAAAATATCTTGCTCACCAACACCCAGCTGGTAAAACACACAGATACACTTATACACACACACATAGGCACATGCATACATATTCACACATTATGCACAAATCTAGCACATGCACTTCCACAATGCCCATACACACATGCACTTATATGGTCACATGTGCACATCTTCATATGTGCACCGAATTCTCATGCAAGTTCATATATGTACATACATTCATATAGACACATAAACATTCACATATCACCCTCGATTGTGTGTACACACATACTTCTGGCATGCACACCCTCACATACAACCCTTCCACGCTCAGGTGGAACTCCGCACTGGTTTCCTGCCATGGTACTAAGTCTACCTCCACTGCCAAGGTCCCTAGGAGTGGAACCCTGGATCTCCAGGCCCCCTTGGAATAGCCATGGGACTTGAGACCCAGGTGCCTCAGCGTTCACTTCCTTATTGATGTTAGATGCAGAGGACATCATTGAGGCACAGAAAAGTTAAGTATGTTGCCCAGAGTCACACAGCAGAGCAGCCATTCAGCTGGCAGTGCAGGCTGACCTCCCAGCATTCAGAGGCTCAGTGGCGCCCAATGAATGAATGTGTTGGAAGCACCTCTTTGATTCTCATTTTTATTAGAGGCTGTAGAATGCAGGTAGAACAGAAATGCTCTCTAAAGCTTATGAGTCAACATCAGGGGCTCAGAGAGATGAACAAGATGCAGAGAAGACATATCCACTTTTCATCCTTCATCTGGTGATCACCTGTCACAGCTGTCTTCAGTCCTAGCTGGACATTACAGTGAACCAGGGAGATTTAAAAAATACTGGCTAAGTGCAATGTCTCCTGCCTATAATCTCAGCACTCTGGGAGGATCACTTGAGCCCAGGAGTTAGAGAACAGCCTGGGCAACATAGCAAGACCCCCATCTCTTACAAAAGATTTTAAAAAAATTAGTTGGCAACATGGCCACCCCCACATATCCTCACATATGTAGAACATCATGGTGCCCTGCATTTGCATATTAAAAGGCTAGGGTGGGATGGCCAGTTTTTTCATGGGCTACATGAACAACATGCCTGGTCAAACCAATCCCCTAAGCCCTATGCAAATCAGACACCACCTCCTCCAGTCTCCTCATAAAAGCAGCCACTTTCCCAGTATACACGGGGTTTCCTCTCTCGGCTTTGGAGCCCCCCTCCCTCTGTCTCTGTACAGGGGAGAGCTTCTTCCTGCTTCTTCCTTCTTCCTTGCCTATTAAACTCTCCACTCCTTAAAACAAACAAAACAAAACAAAACAAAAAATTAGTCAGGCATGGTGGTGCATGCCTGTAGTCCCAGCAACTTGGGAAAGTGAGGTGGGAGGATTGCTTGAACCCAGGAGATGGAGGCTGTAGTGAGCTGTGATCACGTGTATTAGTCTGTTCTCATGGTGCTATAAATAACTGCCTAAGACTGGGTAATTTATAAAGGAAAGAGGCTTAATTGACTCACAGTTCCACATGGCTGGGGAGTCCTCAGGAAACTTATCAAGGTGGAAGGCAAAGCAAACATGTCCATCTTCACATGGTGACAGGAGAGAGAAGTGCCAAGCAAAGGGGGAAAAGCCCCTTATAAAACCATCAGATCTTGTGAGAGCTCATTCACTGTCACAAGAACAGCAAGGGAGAAACCACTCCCGTGATTCAATTACCTCTCACTGGATCCCTCCCATGACACATGGGGATTATGGGAACTTCAAGATGAAATTTGGGTGGGGACACAGCCAAACCATATCATCCTATCACTGCATTCCAGCTTGGGTGACAGAGACCCTGTCTCAAAAAAATAAGACATAAATAAAATGATAACAATAATAATAAAAAAATACTGATGCTGGTATCCCACCCCAGAGACTAAGACTCAATTGGCCTGGGCTGGGACATGCAGATCAGGATTTTAAAGCTCGCAGATGATTCTCATGTGCAGCTAGGCTTGAGAACCACAGGTCCACTGAGACCCTACTGCAGGAAGATGACTCTTCTGGGGGCTGTAGGTGGAAGTTGAAGGTGGTCTGCTGAAAGTTCAAAACAAGTGGGTCTAGACTGATGGCACAGTGCCGTTGTTACGTTTACTTCAATTGCATTTATTTCCTTGTATTTTGAGTTGACATGTAATTTACATACTCATGGAGTACAGAGTGTTATTTTGATACAGGTATACAATGCGTAATGATCAAACCAGGGTCATTAACATATCCATCACCTCAAACATGCATCAGTTCTTTGTGTTGGGAACGTTCAAAATCCTCTCTTCTAATTTTTTTTTCTTTTTTTAGCTCTTCTAACTTTTTGAACATGTACAATAAATTCTATTCATAGCTATGTGTCTCCCGGAAAAACAAAAAATCAAAAAACAAACAAACAAAAATTCTATTCGAAGGCTCCAGGCAGGACTCACACTCTTTTTTTGGTAGGGGGGTGGGATGGGGATGGAGTCTCACTCTGTCGTGCAGGCTGGAGTGCAGTGGTGTCATCTTAGCTCACTGCAACCTCTGCCTCCTAGGTTCAAGAAATTCTCCTGCCTCAGCCTCCCAAGTAACTGGGACTACAGGCATGTGCCACCACTCCCAGCTAATTTTTTGGTATTTTTTTTTTTAGTAGAGACGGGGTTTCACCATGTTGGCCAGGCTGGTCTTGATCTCCTGACCTCGTGATCTGCCCTCGTCGGCCTCCCAAAGTGCTGGAATTACAGGTGTGAGCCACCATGCCCAGCCGACACACAATCTTTATCTGTCCTTAAACACTATCTCCTATTGCCGTCCACCAGTGACTCCACATTTATAGTTACTAACCTGGCACCTGGAGACATTGGTTTTTGCTTCCAAGGGAACCTAACTTTGGCCAAGGTGACTGACAGGCCTCAGTTTTACCAGCACGTTCCAGGTTTTAGCACTGGAAGTCCCATGTCCTTGGAGCCCCTTCAATCCTGGGCAAAATGGACAGTTGGTCATGAGTTTGGCCCTTTTTGTAAGAAAGTAAAGACAGGCCCACAAATAACTCTATAACACCTGTTTGCAATCCTGGCTGCACGTTGGAATCCCTTGAGTGGTGTTAATGAATACTCTTTACTGGGCACCTAGTATTATATGCTTGTCACGCCCCTGAGAGATTCTGATGTAATTGATTAGGGTGCAGCTGGGACACGGGGAGTTTTCAAAGCTCCCCAGGTGATTCCAGTATAAGGCTGGGGCAACGAGCCCTCAGCCAGGTAAGAGGAGAAAATTGGCCAAAGAGGAACTGCTCAGGGAAGGAACAGATGAGAGAAGCCGCTCATCAAGGTAACATCAGACTGAATTTGGACTGTGGGAAATCAGGAGAAAGAACGTGGCAGACAGAAGGTGCAATATGGTTTGACTTCAGAACCTTGGGGAAGTTGCCTCACCACTCTGAGCTTCAGTTTTCTTATCTGTAAAATGGGAATGGTAATAGAACCTCCTTCTTGGGTTGTTGTGTGGGTTAAAACAAAAGCGTACAAGCTATCTGGCATAGAACATAATTAACTCTCATTAGTAATAATAAAGGTGCCATTTATTAGGACTCATTGTGCGCTTGGCAAGGTGCTGCATACTTTACAGTCTGTGGCTTGCTTGGGCTTGGGAGGTGGTTAATGTTACTTCCTCTTTAGAGTCAGAGCACGCTACAGATAAAGGAACTGTAAAAGAGGCTCCTAGTTCCATTAGATTATTTTTAGAGAAAGCCAGGCCAATGAACAAGTGACCCAGATAGGTCAGAAAGTGACTCTGGGAATCTAGGAGGGTGTGAATAAGCCCTGGATTGGTTTTGCAAAAATGAAAATAGCTTTCTTGTTTGTTTGTTTATCATAGAAGTGATATATGCTCACTGTAAAAAGTTCAAGTATTCAGAAATGTCTGGGAAAGAAGTAAAGATCTCTGGACACCCCTAGAAACTCAGACCAAAGCTTTCCCATTTAGCAACCAGGAGTGGGAGAGAGGGGCTGCCCATCCACCCTGGCCTAACCCTTCAGGACAAAAACATCAATTCCCATGACCTCATCTCCCTGCCTTGAGACAGTGGGTGTTGGGGACAATAGCAGGATGTAGACTTCCAATTTAGCAATCTGACATCAGCCTTAGCCTAGAGCTAGGTAGTGCCCATGATCAAGGCCCCTGGAAGGGATCAGTTCAGCTAATCAGAGCCATCCTTGGGGTGACTAATAATAATGATGTCGATTGAACATTCACTACCACCAGACAGCACTCAAAAGGTGAAGTTAACTCATTGAATCCTGTGACCCTCCTGGCAGTTAGGTACCCTAATGCTCTTACAGAAGAGGAAGCAGGCTCAGAGAGGTAAAGTAATTCCCCAAGGTCACACAGCCAGGAAATAGCAGAGCCAGGACTGATGTCCCAGTGATCTGGTGCCAGAGCCAAGTTCTTTTCCTTCTAAGGCTGATGTGATACTTGGAACAGCCATATGAGGCTGGAGTATTTAGAATCCTCGGTATATAGTTGAGGACATGAGGTTTTGAAAGGTTGAGTGACTTGCCCAAGGTCATATAGCTAATGAGCAGGAGCTCCAGGAAAGGAGTTTAGGGTCAGGTGACTTCAGAGCTGGTTCTTAGGGCTGGGTTTCCCCAACTCCAGCCCTTAGGGAGCATCCTTGTGAACTCATCGTACCTCCTGCAAGACAATTTGTTTACTCCTTCTTCTTTTAATTTTTATTTTTTGAGACGAAGTCTCACTCTTTTGCCCAGGCTGGAATGTAGTGGTGTGATTTTGGCTCACTGCAACCTCTGCCTCCCGGGTTCAAGCAATTCTCCTGGCTTAGCCTCCCAAGTAGCTGGGATTGCAGGTGTCCACCACCATGCCCGACTAAGTTTTGTATTTTTAGCAGAGACAGGGTTTCATCATGTTGGCCAGGCTGGTCTCAAACTCCTGACCTCAGGTGCAATGGCGTGATCTCGGCTCACTGCAACCTCCGCCTCCCATTCTCCTGCCTCAGCCTCCCCAGTAGCTGGGATTACAGGTGTGCGTCACCATGCCTGCTTCATTTTTGAATTTTTAGTAGAGATGGGGTTTCACCATGTTAGCCAGGCTGGTCTCAAACTCCTGACCTCAGGTGATCTGCCCACCTCGGCTTCCCAAAGTGCTGGGATTACAGGTGTGAGCCACCGCTCCTGGCCAAGAAATACATTTCTGTGTTTATAAGCTACCTGGTTTAGGGTATCTTGTTATAGCAGCTCACATGGGATAAGATAGTTGCTTGTTTTTTTGTTTGTTTTTAGCCTTATTCCAAACAATATCTGTGAAATTATTGGTTTAATGTGCTAGTTATACATACTTTTCTAATACATTAAATACTAACCTAAAACATGCATGTCCCATGTTCCATAAATGGTACATGTGCTCAGCTATAAAAAAACACTAGTTTCTTGGATCAGACCTTGAGGTTTTGGGTGAGTTGGGGAGATGGACGGTGTTATGGGTTTAATTAGCAATTTGTATATTAAAGTCCTGAGCCCCAGAACCTTAGAATGTAATCATATTTGGAAGTAAGGTCTTTAAAGAGGTGATTAAGTTAAAATGTGGCACCATCATAGCTTGCTGTAGCCTCAAACTCCTGGGCTCAAGCAATCCTCCTACCTCATCTCCAAAGTAGCTGGGAATACAGGCACATACCACCACACTCAGCTAATTAAAAAATTTTTTTGTAGAGATAGTGTCTCACTATGTTGTCCAGACTGGTCTTGAACAACTAGCCTCAAATGATCCCCTTCTTTGGCCTCCCAAAGCGCTGGGATTACAGGTGTGAGCCGCAGTGCCCAGCCTCCAGCTTCCTATTTATTTATTTATTTTGAGATGGAGTCTTGCTCTGTCACCCAGACTGGAGTGCAGTGGTGCAATCTCAGTTCACTGCAACCTCCACCTCCTGGGTTCAAGCAATTCTCCTGCCTCAGCCTCTTGAGTAGCTGGGATTGTAGGCACCCACCGTCATGACTGGCTAATTTTTGTATTTTTAATGGAGACAGTTTTTCACCATGTTGGCTAAGCTGGTCTCGAACTCCTGACCTCAAATCATCCACCTGCCTCAGCCTTCCAAATTGCTGGGATTACAGGTGTGAGCCACCATGCCCAGCCTCCAACTTTTTTTTTGATGTGTGAAAGAAACTTTTATCTTATTTAACCCAGTTATTTTGTTATAATCAGAGGGACCTAATTCTAACTGATTTCAGCTGCTTACACAACTGAGAAAATGTCACATTCAACTCCAATTTTCTGTCTTCACTTGAAAATAAGATCAGTCACACTGTGCCCATATTCCCATGTGGCAATGGCAAGGCTGGGACTCCAGGAGGGGATTCCTGCGCTGTCTCCAGTTCCCACAGTCCTCATGAATCACAATCCATATTTGATATCCACCCAACTTGATGGTTTATCTTGTCTGCCTGCCCCTGTAGGCATTTCAGTTGGTGACCCCCGACCCATCTTCTCTGAGCCTCAGTTTCCTGACTGACAAAATAGGGCTAATTTAGAGTCTCCTTGTTATGCGTTTCTTTTCTTTTTGAGATGGAGTTTTGTTCTTCTTGCTGAGGCTAGAGTGCAATGGCATGATCTCGGCTCACTGCAACCTCCACCTCCTAGGTTCAAGGAATACTCCTGCCTCAGCCTCCTGAGTAGCTGGGATTACAGGCATGCACCACCATGCCCGGCTAATTTTGT
The DNA here is from genome assembly GCA_963573385.1 of Cacajao melanocephalus. Taxonomy (NCBI): domain Eukaryota; kingdom Metazoa; phylum Chordata; class Mammalia; order Primates; family Pitheciidae; genus Cacajao; species Cacajao melanocephalus. The sequence continues at coordinate 42,979 of CAUYLG010047967.1, read as the reverse complement.
ATTTTTAGTAGAGGTAGGGTTTCTCCATGTTGGTCAGCCTGGTCTCAGACTCCCGACCTCAGGTAATCTGCCTGCTTTGGCCTCCCAGAGTGCTGGGATTACAGGCAGGACCCACCGTGTCCAGGCTTTTTTCTTTTTTCGAGACAGAGTGTCACTCTGTCACCCAGGCTGGAGTGCAATGGCACAATCTTGGCTCACTGCAACCTCCACCTCCCAGGCTCAAGTGATCCTCCTGCCTCAGCCTCCAGAGTAGATGGGACTACAGGCGTGAACCACCGCAACTGACTAATTTTTGTATTTTTAGTAGAGACAGAGTTTCACCATGTTGGTCAGGCTGGTCTCGAACTCGTGACCTCAAGTGATCTGCCTGCCTGGGCCTCCCAAAAAGCTGGGATTACAGTCATGAACCACTGCACTCGGCCCCCTTGCTAGGCATTTTGGAAGATGAATTGCTAGATGTAAAGTGATATTTACAAGTCTCAGGAGTGAGGGCCACTGCTATCTTGTTGCTATTATTATCATCATCACCATCATTACCAGTATGGAAAGGAATTTGCTGTTTTTCCTGGTTGACCCAAAACCAGAAGGAGAGAAAGCAATACAATAGCTCAGACGCTAGCAAGAGTTCCTAGAGTGTGTGTATTCATGCCTGTGGTGACTTTTCTTTTCCGCCCAGGGACAGAGTTTCCGATGTTCATTTATTTAATCCCTCTTGGATAGTGTTAGCAGCTCGTTGCACCTGTAAAGGAGGGAAGTGCCTTTGATCACTTCAATCAACTCACAGCTTCTCCCTTCCCAAAGGCAAGAAGCACCCTTGGCTTCCTCTTGCAAGGGCTCTGGGTACGTCAAGCCTGAGCTTGCTGTCACCGTTAGTCTTCCACTGTGCTGGGGCTGAGGGAGGGGGCTGCTGGGCCCACTGTGGAGTTTGGGGGGATTCCAGGTTAACCCACAGTATATGGGAACGTGGGTTTCTTTTCCTTTGTGCTCTCATTTCCCCAAGGCGGCAATCAAAGAAGAGCAACCTGTGGTATAATTCAAGGCTGGGAAAGAGACAGACACAGATGATGGCAGAGGTCCCTCCTCTGTAGCCTGTGGATCCATGCCGCACTCACTTCCTCACTCTGGAGGCGACCTCCTATAAACACCTGCAGCTCAGGCCCAGGGGATGTTATCTGTCTGTGACAGGACGTTCCACCCATATGCAGGACAAGACAGATATTGCTGGAGTGTTTGAGCCCCAGGGAGCAGCACTCAACCAACCACGGATGGGACTGGGGGATAAACAGCCAGCTCCCTCGCCTTTCCCGTGGGGCAGCTCTGGGATGCATGCTTTGCCCTGGCCCCAGCAGAACTGAACCTCAGTTGCCCCCACTGTAGGAACATGCCTGGGGACACACCCTTTCTTGGCTGCCTTCCCGTCCCTGTCTCTCACTGTCCCCTCCCTCCTGGTGTTTCCTGGAATCACTACGAAAATAAACTATGCACACCCCAACCCCTGTTTCAGGGTCTGCTTCTTGGGAAGCCTAAACTAAATCAGTCTGCACAGCCTGGTTTTGAAGGTCACTGAAAAGGCTGCATCTCCTCCCTCTTTCTACCCTGAAGTTGGAAAGCTCCCTTTCCTCATCCAGATGTGAACTCTGACTGCTGTGAAGTGAGATCTTGGGTGGAGGGCGGGAGAGGGACCCAAGGGTTGACAAGAGTAAGAGATGGTAGAAGAAAGGGCCTGTGTGCTCCAGTGTGCCCCCAGAATTGAGGAGGCCCATGCTGTACCCACAAACTTTTCATTAGTTAAGTATGGATGGAATGATCTTTGGATGCCATTTGAGCCTGCTGGCCAAGTAGTTCCTGTCTATACCACCCACCCACCCAGTGCACAGCAGGGACCCGAGGTAGCAGTCATATGGTATGGTGGTAGGAGCTCAAGCTCTGGGTTTAAATAAATCTAGGCTCAGCTCCTGGCTTTCCTATTCATAAGCCCTGTGATCATCTTTAGCAAGACACTTAACCCCTCTGAGCCTCAGTTGATATTCCGGCAACTCCGCAATGAGCCTTCCTGCACACATGCCCTTGGGCAACGGGCAGGAGCTTCTCTAGGACATATCCCTGGTGACCAGACGTGCTGAGTCATAGGGTCTGGGCAACTCTGCATCTATTTATGAGGGCTGGGGCACTCTGCAGTGATTGACAACATACATTCCCATCAGCAAGCATGTGTGCTTCCTGGATGCTCTGATACATCCCTTACAAACACAAAGGGAATTACAGTACACAATCAACTTGCTTTTTTTTTCCTGCCACGTATACATATTGGAGATCTTTCCATATCTAGCTGTCTCAATATGCCTCGTTTTTTAAATCATTTTATTGAATCATAATTACAGAAAATTGCATAGCATGGTGAACTTTTATAGTGTGAAATACACTTGAGTAATCACTATTTAAATCCAAAAACAGAATATTACTTTTATTCCAGAAGCGCCCTGCCTGTCCCTCCCATCCCTCAACTGAAATGGATTTATAAATACATACGCTTTGTGTGTGTGTCTAGCTTCTTTGGTTAAGCACTGTTTTAGGAGACTTATGGATATTGTTGCATGTAGTGACATTTTGGCAATGCCTGGAGACATTTTTGGTTGTCCCGACTTGCAGAGGGGAGTGCCACTGGCATCTTATGGGTGGAGGCTTTGAAACATCCTATGACGCTCAGGACAGCCCCCACAACAAAGAATAATCTGGCCCCAGGTGTCAGCAGTGTCTAGCTTGGGAAATCCAGTTGTACATGGTGCGAGGGACTTTGGGATTTGTTCTAAGAGTGCTGGAGAAACCACAGGCTATGTTCAGCTTTTAGATACTGCAAACTATTTTCCAAACTGGTTTTGTCCTCTTTCTTTGCAAATGCCCCTGCATTCTTTCCCATCACGTGGGTGTATTATTTTACCAGTTCCCATCGATGAATTTTATATTGTTTCCAATCTTTTGGCCATGACACCATTGCCAGAATGAGAATCCTTGTAACAGTCTACACCAGGCTTGTCCAACCCACAGCCTGTGGGCTGCATGTGGCCCAGGATGGCTTTGAATGTGGCCGAACACAAATTAGTAAACTTTCTTAAAAATATCATAAGTTAAAAAAAATTTTTTTTTTTAGCTCATCAGCTATCATTAGTATTTGTATATTTTATGTGTGACCCAAGACCATTCTTCTTCTTCCAATGTGACACAGGGAAGCCAAAAGACTGGACACCCATGGTCTACAGCATTTGGAAAGACTGTCGGTGAGGCACTATGGCTCAGGCCTATAATCCTAGCACTTTGGGAGGCTGAGGTGGGTGGATCACTTGAGGTAAGGAGTTCGAGACCAGCCTGGCCAACATGGTGAAACACCGTCTCTATTCAAAGTACAAAAATTATATGATGTTCATTGTGGGATTTAAAAAGAAAAGAAAAAGGTACAAAAATTAGCCGAGTGTAGTGGCATTCACCTGTAATCCCAGCTACTTGGGAGGCTGAGGCACGAGAACAACTTGAACCAGGGAGGCAGAGGTTGTGGTGAGCCAAAATCACACCATTGCACTCCAGACTGGGCAACAGAGCAAGACTCCATTTCAAAAAAAAAAAAGTGAAAAAAAATATAACATTTAGATATGAGTGGATGCCCCAGACAACGGGACATGGCTACATTTGATTTCCATGTAAACTTCCTCCATTCCCTGCATGGTTAGCATCGAACTGGCTTGCAGAAATATTCTCATTATCTTGACCTCTGCCCCGGATTCACATCTTGTGCATGTGGAAAGATAAACAGGAAATCGCTCCCGGCATGGGAAAATGGGGCAGACCTCTGTTCCTCTGAGAGCTCGGACTCAAAAAAGTTAAGTGTCAGCCTGGGTGTGGCCAAGGGGACTCCCCCGCCTGCAAACAGGACTGGGCAGCTCTGGCGAAGATTTGCAATTTTTTTTTCCTCTAAATGCTTCATGTGAACTAATTCCACTTTGAAATTAATCTCTGGCACCTAGTTGCCTTTTATTTTTTTCTTTAAAACAGCTTTTTTAACCTAAATTTATAGATCTGGACCTGCCTCTGTGCCTTTTATCTTTGTCTAAAATTCAAGTAATGGGTAATACTTTTATTTCAAATACATTAAATTATAACTACAGAATATGTATTGATCAGTTTTTAACCTCGCCCGTTTTTCAAGCAGCTGGATTTAACAATTTATCTAAAGTTAACTCTAAATGTTACAGACACAGTAAAGGCAATAGAACAGAAATTTATAAATACGTATCATATAAAGGAAGGCTAAACCCAGCTTCATGCAGTTATTCTTAATAAGAATTAGATTTAGCTCTGAGCTTTCTGGCAAAGCGCTAAGGAAAACACAATGCATCACCCAATATCTTGTTTTCTTGTCAAAGGAAAACTGTACATCTTTAGCGGAGATAATTATTTTCTTAAGTTCTGAAAGGAACAGATGATGAACATTTTAAATTTATCCTTCTGATTTATGTTTTTATCTCTCCTCTTCTTACTTATCCTGGATGGGATATAGTTGCCATGTTTCACTATCCTGAATTGATAGTTGCCTGGTTGACCACTTTTCTTTTTTTTTAGTTGAGATGGGGTTTCGTCATGTTGGTCAGGCTGGTCTCGAACTCCTGACCTCGTGATCTGCCCACCTTGGCCTCCCATAGTGCTGGGATTACAGGCATGAGCTACCACACCTGGCTTCCGGTTGATCACTTTCTATGTGCCTTGTACTAGGCTGTGTGCTTTACACTTGGAATATCAACTATTATTATCCTATTTTATAGCTACAGGAACTGAAGTTCAGAGAGGTTAAGTAACAGCCTCCAACTCGTACTTGGCAAGTACTGGAGTTGACAGGTGGGCAGGACAGGGATTTTTGTCCTCTGAGAAAGTAAATAACTTGTCCAACTTCACACAGCTGGAAAGCGCCAAAGCTGGGATTCAAACTAGAGAATTTAGAGGTCTTACATGTCTTTAGTATCTACTAAATGCCAGGACACTGTGAGAAATGATGAGGGGGTGTAGGTTAAGGTTAAAAGAGTAGCTGACAGATCTGGGCTCAATTCTGCCTCTTAATTGACCCTGGGCAATTACTTAACACTTCTGACCCTCAGTTTATTCACCTGAAAAATAGGTATATAATAGCCCTAACCTCAGAGGGTGTTATGGGAATTTGGTGAGTCGATGCCTGGGGAGCATTTAGCACAGAGCCTAGTGAGGAGGGTGCCCATCAATGTCAGCTCCCATCCATGTCAATGTCAGGTGCTGGTCAGTATCAGCAAGAATCCTTGATGAGGCAAAAATCACCAGCTCTGTGCTTCAGGTGGAATCTATTTCTCTTTCCTTCTTTTTAAGCCTTTCTTCTCCCCAGTCCTGCACTCCCCCAGCTCTCTGATTGTCCTGAAGGGCTGAAGAGAAGAACCAGGGAAAAGCTGGAGTTTAATAAATAATCTCCCTTTAAAATGACCAGAAGGCCCCAGGCACGAGGTGTCGGCAATGGTTTTCACAGCAAGCTTCACAGCGATACCTTAGGTTTTTATTTGTATTACATTTCGCTGTTTATAAAGCCCTCATCTGCCTGCCAGTTACCTCCCTGAACTTGGCCTGCAGTTCTGAGAGGGGGCAGGGATTTCCATCCCCATTGAAAGGAGGCTCACAGAGGTTAGTGACTTTCCCAAAATCACTCAGCAGAGCAGAACTCACATCTTCTGGCTCTAAGTTCAGGGATTTCTTCACTGCATCACTAACAGGACAGCAGTTAGCGAAACCGTTTCCGGAAATAATTAAGAGTCAGAGCTGGGAAAAACATATTTTGAATTGGCCAAGAGGGAATTGAAAAACAAAACATGTCAAATCTCTGGCTTTTTCTCCTGATGTGGCTGCTTGCCCCTCATCTCCTGTTCCTTTTGTCTCATGTTTCTCTGACTGCCTTCACTCTCTCACCCATAAGCAAAGCAGCAGACTGGTTCATTCATTAATTCATTCATTCATTCAGTGTTATGGACTGAATTACATCCCCTAAAATTTCTGTGTGGATACCTTAAACCCCAATGTCTCAGAATTGTGACTGCATTTGGAGATAGGGCCTTTAAGAGATAATTAATGTAAAATGAGGTCACATGGGTGGGCCTTAATCTAATATGAGTAGTGTTCTCATAAGAATAGACTGGAACTCAGACAATACAGAAGCAAGGGACGATCGTGTGAGAACACAGCGGGATGGTGGCCACCTGCAAGCTCCAGAGAGAGACCTCAGGAGAAACCAAACCTGCCGACGCCTTGATCTCAGACTTCTAGCCTCCAAAACTGTAAGAAATAAATGTCTGCTGGGTAAGCCACCCAGCCTGTGGTATTTACTTATGGCTGCAGGGCACTTCTTATTTCTTCAGATACACTTTATACACATCTCACTTCCTGAAGATCTTGGCTGAACCTTCCCTGACGCCTTCGTTAAAATTGCAATCACACTGCCCACCTTGTTTCATACTCCCAAATTTCCTCCTCTGCTTCATTTTTCTCTGGAGCACTGATCCCTATCTGAATACCCGTATATTTGCTTTTTTATATTTAGGTTTTTTTTTTTTTTTTTTTTAGACAGAGTCTCGCTCTGTCAGCCAGGCTGGAGTGCAGCGGCGTGATCTTGGCTCACTGCAACTTCCGCCTCCTGGGTTCAAGTGATTCTCCTGTCTCAGCCTCCTGAGTAGCTGGAACTACAGGCACCTGACACCACGCCCGGCTAATTTTTGTATTTTTAGTACAGACGGGGTTTCGCCAAGTTGGCCAGGCTGGTCTCAACTCCTGACCTCAGGTGATCTGCCCACCTCGGCCTCCCAAAGTGCTGGGAATACAGGTGTGGCCCACTGTAGCCAGCTGCTTTTTTATGTTTTCATTTCCCCTGTCCCAGTACTGGTAGATAATTATAATGAGGGCAGGAAGTTTTTGTCTGTTTTGTTCACTGTAATTAATGTACCGTGTTTGCATCTATAGTGCCTTTAACAAGGCCTTGCTCTCAGTAGGTATTTCATTAAGTGTACCTTGAATGAATGAAGTTATGTATCCACTCATCCAAGCAACAAGCAGTAGTGGTACTGCGGCTTAGTGCCAGGCACTACGCCAGGGGCTGGGACATACCTGGAGACTTATACTGGACTTGGAGATGCTAGATGCCAGTGCCCACATCATATTCATACTTGCAACTTCTGTGTCTATTCCAGGCTTGGCCTAGGGATTGCTGTATTTTTTCCTTGGCCCAAGGACTGCTGTTTCTGACAACCCTACACACAGATTTGCTTTACTTATATGACCTTCAGAGTAGATGCGTGGAAAACATTTGCACTGATTTTTAAACAGCTTTTAGTTTTTTTGAGATGGAGTCTCACTCTGTGACCCAGATGGAAGTGTAGTGGCCTGATCTTGGCTCACTGCAGCCTCTGCCTCCCAGATTCAAGCAATTCTTCTGCCTGAGCCTCCCAAGCGGCTGGGACTACAGGCACGTGCCACCATGCCTGGCTAATTTTTGTATTTTTAGTAGAGATGAGGTTTCACCATGTTGGCCAAGCTGGTGTTGAACTCCTGACCTCAGGTGATCCACCTACCATGGCTTCCCAAAGTGCTGGGATTACAGGCGTGAGCCACCACGCCCAGACCCAACTTTTAATTTTTAAATAATTTCAGATTTACGGAAAAGTTGCAGAGATAGTACAGAGAATTCCACTATACCCTTCACTCACTTATCCTAATGTTAACATTTTACAAAACCAAGATGAATTTGTCAGACCGAAGAAATTCGTGTTGGTACAGTACTACACGCTAAACTGCAGATTTTACTCAGATTTCACCAAGTTTTCCACTGATGTCCTTTTTCTGTTCCAGGATCCAATCTAGGATTCCATGCTGCCTTTGATGACTCTGATTTTCTTTTAAAGTTCATTATTTTGGGAAGTGAGGTTGGATGTTGTATTAGTCCATTCTCATGATGCTGGTAGAGACATTCCTGAGACTGGGTAATTTATTAAGGAAAGAGGTTTAATGGACTCACAGTTCCACATGGCTGGGGAGGCCTCACAATCATGGCACAAGGCAAAGGAGGAGCAAAGTTACATCTTCCATGGCAGCAGGCGGGAGAGCATGTGCTGGGGAACTTCCCAGACTTGTCCACTATCATGAGAACAGTATGGGAAAAATCAACCCCATGATTCAGTTACCTCCCACCAGGTCCCTCCCATGTCATGTGGAAATTATGGGAGCTACAATTCAGGATGAGATTTTGGTGGGCACACAACCAAATCATATCAGGATGAGATTTTGGTGGGCATACAACCAAATCATATCAGGATGAGATTTTGGTGGGCATACAACCAAATCATATCAGAAGTGTTTATTTCCCTTTCCTTATAAAAGGGCAACTTTCTGAGATTTTGTAAATGACAACAGTTTTTTTTCTTTTTTGTGTGGTGGTGGTTTTTTTTTTTTTTTTTTTTTTTTTTTTAGATAGGGTCTCACTCTGTCACCCAGGCTGGAGTCTAGTGGTGTGATCACAACTCACTGCAGCCTAGACCTCCTGGGCTCAAGTGATCCTCCTGCCTTAGTCTCCCTAGTAATTGGTACTACAGGCATGCACCACCACACACGATTAATTTTCGTATTTTTTGTAGAGATGAGGTTTCGCCATGTTGCCCAGTCTGGTCTCGAACTCCTAGACTCAAGTGATATGCCTTGGCTTCCCAAAATGTTGGGATTACAGATGTGAGCCACAGCATCCAGCAGTCATTGACAGTTTTAAGCAGTCACAGGCTAGTAAAATGTTGTAGAAGATTCATGGCAGAAAGAAAAAGAACACGACCTGAGGCACTAACTGCTTCCTAGCAAGTTTTGGTTTTGTTATAACCTGAATATGTTGATGGGAATACATTGTGTGTGTGAATGTCTTTTTGTACCTGAGCTGCAATTATGGTAGTATTGTTTATGGAGCAAGTACCATGTGCCAATCTTGGGTTGGTATTATCAGATCATGAGTCCTGTGTGGGCAGAGACTATACTCATTTTTATAGTACCCCAACACAGTGCTGGCATGTAGTCTGTGCTCTGCACACATTTACCAAATAAATATGTTATTTTTCTTCCCAAGTTCACCATCATCTTAACCAGTTTAACTGGTTAAGATTTTTGTTTTTTTTTTTTTTTTAGAGATAAGGTCTTGTTCTGTCACCTAGGCTGGACTGCAGTGGTGTGATCACAGCTCACTGCAGCCTCGAACTCCTGGGCTCAAGCAAACCTCCTGCCTTGGCCTCCAAAAGCACTGGGATTACAGGTGTGAGCTACCACATCCAGCCAAGATTTTTAGTCAGATGAGGCTATCTTGTGCTATAAATTAATCCCTGACTGTCAGTGACTTAAGAAAACGAAGGGGAATTTCTCATTCTTCTGCATGTTTAAATGAGGGTAGTTGCGGGGGTGGGGGGCGGAGGGGTTCTGTTTCACAAGATCACTCAAAGATTCAGGCTGACAGATGTTCATACACGCAGCCTCTGCATTCTTGGTTCCCAAAGCAGGGTAAAAGAGAGCTGACAGCTGCACTTGGGTTCTGGAATACAGTGGTCACTGCTGCTACAGCTCATTTACCTCCCTGCAAGGGAGCTGTGAAATGTAGTCTTCCTTTGGTCCAAAAAGAAGAAAATGAAAGAGGACTTGGAGGCGAGGTGCCATGTCTCATGGCTTTAATCCTAGCACTTTGGGAGATCAACATGGGTGATTCCTTGAGCCCAGGAGTTCAAGACCAGCCTGGCCACATAGCAAGACTTCATCTCTATAAAAATTAACTCGACATGCTGGTGAGCACCTGTAGTCCCAGTTTCTTGGGAAGCTGAGGTGGGAGGATTACCGGAGCCTGAGAAGTAGAGGCTGCATTGAGCCATGATAGCACTACTGCACTCCATCCTAGTGACAGGGTGACTATGTCTCAAAAAAAAAAAAAAAAAAAAAAAAGAGGACTTGGTGGACACATGACATTGTGTGCCTTGTGTTCCCTTTAAGTAATATGTGCCTTAATTTATTAATCAGCAATATGTGGCTAAATTTCTCCAAGGTGGAGCGAGATCCTTCATTCCTGTCTACTTGCTTCAACTCCCAGCATAGGTTGGCACACGCACACAAAGGTGCATTGTCAGGGCTTGTGGACCGCATACATATCTGAATAAATCAATGAATGATTATCTCACTTTTCGCCTGGCTTTGGGCAGCACGTACTCTGAGTCATATTTAATTCCCTTGCTCCCAGGCTGAACTCTTTAAAAGATCCTAATTAGATTCTTAGAAGAAATAATACCCATCAGACAAACAAATGACAGGAGGTTGCCTGTGGAGCTAAACTCCCGGCTGGGAAAATGTAATAAGAGGGCCTATCCCTCTGGGGACTAGACAGATATGGGAAAAAAGGTCATGCCAATTCTTAGCAGGCACACTGCCCATAAATAGTGTCCTTCAGGGATCAACGCCCCATTTGCTGTTAGTCTGATGAGGAAGAGGGAACACTTTTATGTGACTATAAGGACGTACTTTTTTGGATGAAATTAAGCTCCAGAGTGTTCCAGATTGTTAACAAGGGTGTTTTATAACGGAAAAGGCTGTATTATGAGGAATGTTTCAGAACCATCTCTATTCTGCACCTGGTTAAGCAAGTTTTCCTGGGAAGGCATAAGACACTTTTATGTTCTTGCGTATTTATTATTCGCCTTGTGAATACATGTAGTTTGTCACAGTATCCTATTCAATCTCAAAAGGAACCTCTGAATTTTTCTAGAACAACCAGCTCACTTTACAGATGAGGAAACCAAGGACCAGACAAATGTGTTAAATTTTGCATGATTTAATATCTGGCTGAGCAGGTTGTGCACTGCACAACTCTAGGGGGTGCTATGAACACAGACTGTTGTATGAATGGCACCTCCTGGAATTGTACAACTTAATGGTCCTATATGCGTCTATGGTGAAGAAAGAATGGTCTCAAATTTCTATGTTTAAAAAATGATTTTTTGTAGCTTTGAATGAAAAATGTACATACATTTCAAGTATCATTTGAGTAGATGATTTCATGAATATTAGCATAGCTTTGCAAAGTAAGATTCTTAAACTCTTGAAAAGGTCCGTATTTTTTGTGTTCTTTCTGAAAGTCAATATTCCATTGTAGCTAAGAGCTCAGACTCTGGAATCAGGCAGAAATGTGATTTGACCATTGATTAGCTGGTTCCTTAGGCAAATCACATTAGCTCTCTAATATCAGGCTCTTTCTTTATAATATGAACATAATATTATCACTGGGTTGGAAAATGTGACCTACAAATTACCCATTCCCCCTACTTCTTTGTCTGCTCTGAATTTGTTCCAGTTAGGAGTGGGCTCACTCCTATGGATGATGGTTGGTCACTAAGCCAATCAATTGCTCAATTCCATTCCCTGCTTTCCCAGACTCCTTTGCAGCTAGATGGTCATGTGATCCCATTTTGGCCAATGGGAGTGTTGCTGTCATTTCCAGGAGATTCCATTACACTTAAGCTCGTTTCATTCTTTTACAGAGTTGTATAGGTCCTGAAGACTGGGTCCGATTGTGAAGAGCTACCAGTTGGGTCCAATCTACCAAGCTCTCAATCAGAAATCAGAAAGCCAGGTTCTCACTCCAGCTGTGTCAATGGTCCTGTTGTGTGACCCTGGGCTAGCCTCTTTCTTACTGGGGATCTCAGTTTTCTCATCTGTGAAGTGTAGGGGTTGGATGGTGCCTGAGAGGTTCTTTATTCATCTATTTAGGCAGAGAGGACTCTTCAGATTGCATGTCTGGCCACTCTCCGCCTGTTATCCTTTTAGCTTCTCTGCAAGGAGAAGGTGCTAAGTTTGCTCCATCAGAGTCCTAGACACTCTCTGGGCCATGTGTCCCTAGTATCACTGTGTGGCAAAGGCTGCAGCTCTGCCCTTCTTCCCCTGTCACAAGCTGTGCAGTGCTCTGATCTAACAGCCCACCTGAACTCTTTCATGTTGCCTTACATGTGGGCCATTGGGTTGGGTTCTATATGGTAAGACTCCAAGATTTATATTCTTGGATTGGGAGGTGGGATGGGACTGGGAAGACTGTTTTAGGTTACAGCCTAAACCAAGTGCTCTAATCTAACTTTCTTTTCTTTCTTTCTCTCTCTCTTTCTCTCTCTCTCTTTCAACAGGGTCTCGTTCTGTCACTCAAGCTGTAATGCAATAGTGTGAGCATAGCTTATCGCAGCCTCAAACTCCTGAGGTCAAGTGATATTCTAACTTTTTAAAGGGAGTGCTACATTGGTGACGATTAGGTCCAGATTCGACTATTAATAAAGATGTGTTTTATTTCCAGTTTAGCTGCTGCTTCTTGCACATAGCGTCCTAAGGAAATTTGGGAGGGAGGTGAAGTGAACAGGAAGGTGTTGGGAGCTGGATTACAAGATCCAGGAATTCCTGGATCCCTGGTCTCAATGACATCAAAAAGATGAGCAAAATCACAATCCAAGCTAATCCCTACTTAACTTTCAACAAGTGTTTCTGAAACACCCAACTTCTGGCACATCCCAGCCAGCTCTGATGTTCTGAGATACAAATTTCTACTACATTGGTTGGGACCAACGCTGAACTCCAAACTCCCATCCTCCTGGTGATTTGTGGTTTCCTTTCCTGAGACCTGAATACCAGTGGTGGCTCCATGGGGACAGCACTGGGAGGTTTAACATTTCCCATCCCCCAATTTCCATTAATCCACCAATGTTTAATATGAGCACCTGGCATTTTCTTATTGTGATGTGATAGTAAAGGTCCTCATCTTCAAGTCTTCTTCCCTTCTAGAGTCTCAACTCTAAGCTCCTTCTTGGGTCTCCTCCTCAGAGCTACCTTTCCTGAGTAGCCCCCAAAGATTTACACTTGCTAAAATAGCAGAATGGTTCTGTTCAGACACAATACTTTGGTGAAGAATTAACATCAGACTGGCACAGCTGAATCCTGGCCCTGGCTTCCAACAGCTTTGCATGGGGGGTTAGCTCTGCAAAGGCTGGAGTTTATCTAAGGCACTAGGAACCCCAGGGCATTGTCAGGCCTTGCACTTTTAACGTGAAACAGACTATTGTTGAGGACACAGGCAGGCGTTTTTAAATTGGTCATGCACAATGTATTCTTTTTCTTTTTCCCAGGCAGGATTTAAAGAAAAAGAGAATGGCCAGGCACGGTGGCTGATGCCTGTAATCCCAGCACTTTGTGAGGCCAAGGCAGGCAGATCACCTGAGATCAGGAGTTCAAGACCAGCTTGGCCAACAGAATGAAACCCTGTCTCTATTAAAAATATAAAAATGAGTTGGGCGTGATGGAATGTGCCTGTAATCCCAGCTACCTGGGAGACTGAGGCAGGAGAATGGCTGGAACCTGGAGGCAGGGGCTACAGCGAGCCGAGGTCACGCCACTGCACTCCAGCCTGGACCACAGAGTGAGATTCCATCTTAAATAAATAAATAAATAAAGCAAACAAGCAAAAGAGAAAAGGAAGTGGGCTAGTTTACAGAAACCCCAGTGGGTGAATGGGTGGGAAAAGAAGAACTTGATTCATTATCTGGTCCAGGTAGTTACTATGCCAAGCTCTATAGCAGATGTTCAGAAAACAGAGTGGTGAAGAAAAGGACAGTCCTTGCCCTTGTAGGGTACTGGCCTAGGGGTGAAACAGATGAGTAACTAACATGCAGGCTAGCCTCAGCCAATGCCTCTCATAATGTAATGTACCCATGGACCACCTGGGATCTTTCTAAAATGCAGATTCTGATTCAGTATATTTGGGTTATGGCCCAAGATCTGAGATTCTGCATTTCTCACAAGCTCCCAGGTGACGCTGATGGTCCAAGAACCACACTTTGGTTGGCAAGGGGACAGGTGTTAAAAGCACAGTCAATCAGGTGGAATCGTATGTGCCTGTAGTCCCAGCTACTCAGGAGGCTGAGGTGGGAGGATTGCTTGTGCTGGGGAGTTAGAGGCTGCAGTGAGCTATGATTGCCCCATTGCACTCCAGCCTGTCTTTTAAAAAACGACTTGATGTGACTTGGATTTGGCAGAGGCTCAGCTCTTTTTGCTCCTTCTGTTTCTTATTCATGCCTGCTGTCACCTTGCTCTGGCAGGGGCATGTGTAAGAATCTGTGTGGAACCATTCTGTCCAATATGGTAGCCACAGGTGTCTAATCAACCCTTGCAATGTGCCTAGTGCCACCTGTTGAAATGATAATATGTTCCATATACTGGGTTAAAGAAATGTATAATAAGGCTGGGCGCGGTGGCTCACACCTATAATCCCAGCACTTTGGGAGGCCAAGGCGATCGGATCACCTGAGGTCGGAAGTTTGAGACCAGCCTGACCAACATGGAGAAACACCATCTCTACTAAAAATACAAAATTAGCCGCACGTGGTGGCACATGCCTGTGGTCCCAGCTAACTCGGGAGGCTGAGGCAGGAGAATTGCTTGACCCGGGAGGCGGAAGTTGCTGTGAGCTGAGATTGTGCCATTGCACTCCAGCCTGGGCAACAAGAACAAAACTCCGTCTCCAGAAAAAAAAAAAAAAGAAAAAAGAAATGTATAGTAAAATAAAATATGCAGTAAAGTATGTTATTAAAATTAATTTCACTGTTTCCTTTTTTACCTCTTTTAAAAATGTGGCTACTAGAAAATTTTAAACTAAATATGTGGCTCACATTATGTTTCTATTGGCCACCATGCTGTTCTTGTGACAGTGAGTGAGTTCTCATGCGATCTGATGGTTTTACAAACTCCCGACCTCAGGTGTTCAGAAATTTCTCCTTTGCTCTTCTCTCTCCTGCCTCCATGTGAAGGTCCCTGCTTCCCCTTTACCTTCCGCCATGATTGTAAGTTTCCTGAGACCTTTCCAGCCATGTTGGAACTGTGAGTCAATTAAACATCTTTCCTTTATAAATCACCCAGTCTTGGGCATTTCTTTATAGTAATGTGACAACGGATGAATACAATATTTAAAAAGAAGAAAAAAAGAGAGAGATTGCAGGTCTCAGAGTAATGCACTTTGGCAGGGCACCACATCAAGACGATGTGAGAATGGTAGATGAACAGAGGGAAGACGTGGAGTGGAGATGAAATTAAGGACAGCCTCCCGGACCCTGGACTGGCGCTGGACTCCCCAACCCCAGGGGCTTACAACACTCCTCACGTTCCAGACCCAGATGAGTAGCATTATGAAACAAAAAATCTTGCTCATTTTGCACAACTGAATCACAGGGGATAAGTGTCAAGTTTGCTGTGGAGTATTTCACAGCTGACTAAGTTGCACCGAAAGGTTTTGATAAATAAAGATGATCTGTCTGAGACTAGAAAGTGTTTGTGCCTTATAATGCTTGGGTTTGCAGGGGAGGAGTTGGTAGGAGGCTCAGATATGTCTGTAAGGATCCCAAGTAATACCTGATAGGCAGTTAGGTGGGAGTAGACGTGGCTTTCTCAGAGAAGCTGAACTGACAGCATTAGAGCTAATTTGCCATCAAGGGGACCAGCCCCATTTACTAACTACATGGTTACTCTCTGCAGTGTTTTCTTTGGAGGTGGGAATTGAGAAGCGGGAAAGGTCTCTCTGGGTCACTCCAGATCCAAGGGAAAGGCTTACAGTTATTGGCTGAACTTACCCCCGTACGAGGATTGAGGGTTATGCACTTGGGTGTTGGATGCCATTCTTTCTGAGACTGTGGTGAGGGGTCCACTCTCCTCGTCGGTAAGGTCTGGTGGTCAGGGAGGCAACATGTGGTCCATCAGTGAAGACAGCCCAGCCACAGAGAGGAGTTACTGTTAACTCAGGCTATGACAGTCAGGAGACACTTCCCCCTTCTGAAGGTTTGACACCGTTTTGTTTTGTTTTGTTTTTTTTAGAGATGGAGTCTCACTCTGCCGCCCAGGCTAGAGTGCAGTGGCATCATCTCGGCTCACTGCAACCTCCACCTCCCAGCTTCTAGCAATTCTCCTGCCTCAGCCTCCCGAGTAGCTGGGATGACAGGTGCATGCCACCACGCCTGGCTAATTTTTTGTATTTTAGTAGAGTCGAGGTTTCAGTGTGTTGCCCAGGCTGGTCTCAAATTCCTGAGCTCAGGCAATCCACCCACTTGGCCTCCCAAAGTGCTAGGATTACAGGCGTGAGCCGCTGCGCCTGGCCCGACACTGCTCTTTTAATTCAGCTCTCCCTTTATCATCCTTCCCCTTCTCCTGCTTTCCATGCGTTGTATACATGCCCTGCATCAGAGGGGTGAAGCCTACAAGCCTTCAATGCTGAGCAATGGGAGCATGAAAGCTTCTTTTTAAAATTTTGAGGCTGGTCTCAAACTTCTGAGCTCAAGTGATCCACCTGCCTTGGCCTCCCAAGGTGCTAAGATTATAGGTGTGAGCCACGGTGCCCGGTGAAAGTAGTTATTATTAAACACCATGAAGTGGTGGCAGCCCTTGTGACTGGGGCTCCATCCTGGATCCTACGCTCTTCATTGTCTTCCACCCAAGTCCCACAAAGAATACTGGGGTTGTTTCTGGGCAAGGATGAGAGTAAAGTGAGACACACTTTAAGAATCTGGAGACAACAGATGTTGGAGAGGATGTGGAGAAAAAGGAACACTTTTACACTGTTGGTGGGAGTGTAAACTAGTTCAACCATTGTGGAAGACAGTGTGGCGCTTCTTCAAGGACCTAGAAATAGAAATTCCGTTTGACCCAGCAATCCCATTACTGGGTATATAGCCAAAGGATTTTAAATCATTCTGTGATAAAGACACATGCACGTGTATGTTCACTGTGGCACTGTTTACAATAGCAAAGACCTGGAACCAACCCAAATGCCCACTGACAATAGACTGGACAAGGAAAATGTGGCACATATACACCATGGAATACTATGCAGCCATAAAAAATGATGAGTTCGTGTCCTTTGTAGGGACATGGATGAATCTGGAAACCATTATTCTCAGCAAACTGACACAAGAACAGAAAATCAAACACTGCATGTTCTCATTCATAGGGAGATGTTGAACAATGAGAACACAGGGACACAGGGAGGGGAGCATCACACGCTGGGGTCTGTTGGAGGAGGCAAGGGAGGGACAGCTGGGGGGTGGGGAGGTTGCGGAGGGATAACATGGGGAGAAATGCCAGATGTAGGTGACGGGGGGATGGAGGCAGCAAATCACATTGCCATGCGTGTGGCTATGCAACAATCCTGCATGATCTGCACATGTACCCCAGAACCTAAAGTACAATTAAAAAAATAGAATAAACTATTTTATAAAATTTAATTTTTAAGTTTTTCAGAGACAGAGTGTGACTCTGTCACCCAGGCTGGAGTACAATAGTGGGACCATAGCTCACTGCAGCCTTCAACTCCCAGGCTCAAGCCATCCTCCTGCCTCAGCCCCTGAGTAGCTGGGACTCCAGATGTGCCCCATGATGCCCAGCTAAAGGATAAACTCTTAAACATGGGAATTTCTTTTTCTTCACAGAGTTCTCTAGCCTCAGAAATACTTGGGTTTAAAATTGCAGAGGGAAGTGGCTGTTTTGATCTTTTGTTTTTTTTGTTTCCTGTTTTAGTTCTCAATTCTGGAGAAGGGGATGTGCTGTGGATGAAGGAAGAGGTAGTGCAGGGATGACTCAGAGGAGAAGGGGAGAAGGTACTGGAGTCCCCTAGGTGGGATAAGGAAGAAGACATTTATGTCATGAGGACAGGATTGGTGATATGAGCATAGGACCTGGGCAGTGGCACAAGTCCAGTGCTCAGAGGGATCCCCTACTTGGTTTGATGCATTGCTGTAGTTATCTTACAATCCTTAATAATTTTGAATAAGGGGTCTTGAATTTTCATCTGGCACAGAATCCTGCTACTTTTGTGTAGCCAGATCTGCACAAGTGTAAGTCTGAGAAGTGGAAGGGAATTGGCATTGAGCTGCCTACCATGTGGGTCATCCAGGGACCATCACCTTTGCAACACATACCCTCCCAGAGTCCTCAACACGAGTGCGTCCCCTTGACTGGAGACAGAAGACGTGGATGGGTATGAGGCTGACTTTAACGAGGGGTATCACTATAACCAGGTAGGCACTACCCCTTGAGCACCTGTTAAACTGTCACTTACAACACTGACTGCCCTTATCCACAGGGCATCTTGACCCATCATGATTTTTCTGCAAATGGGAATAATATAAGCTACCTAGTGTTTCTGCCTCATCATTTTCTTTTCTTTTGTGGGAACTATCTGTCTCTTGTTCTACATGTTTCTAGTGGGGCTACGAATCTTGGTGTGCTACCCCTTGCCATAGGCATGGACACGTGATGCAGGCTGGGCCAATTGCAGTGCTACATTCTCCCTTGCGCCTGCCATTGATCCAGGGTAGTATTTCAGGGGATACCAAAGTTGAGATTACCTCCATCCCCCTTTGATTGCATTGAAATGGAAATTGCAGGTCATTACAAGGCAGGCGAATCAGAGCATTTTACTCTTCCTCAATCCCAGGTAGTCACATTGCAAGACTTTGCTTTCACTATTCCTGTTCTCTGTGTGAATGTGGCATTTGTCAGTTGCTTTGATGGGCAGTGGTCCCTGGAGCTGGTGCAGGTCATTCAGTGACGAGGTCAGACAATGATGGTTCCACAAACATGACCAGAAAACCATTTCAAAAGTCAGAATGTTATGGCCCCTTTTATTGCCTTACACAGGGCAGAAATCAGGCCATTTAGAAGTATTAATTAATTTATTTATTAATGTTATTTATATTTTTGAGACACTGAAGGGACCTTTTACATTGATCTTTCATGGAAACATCTACAAAAGAAGGAAACAATTCTCAAAGACAATTTGACAGAAGATCCTTTCAACATAGAATAAAAAAAGTTTAACAAGAGCTTTTCATTTTATTTTCTTTTTAAGAACAGCTTTGTTCACATATAATTTATATACCATAAAATTCACCATTTTAAGTGCACAATTTAATGATTTATAGTGATTCACAAAGTCATGCAATCATCGCCATAGTATAGTTTTAGAATGTTTCCATCACCACTGCCACCGCCCAATCTTTTGTGCTGTCTACATCCATTCCCCATTTCCCATTCCCAGTCCTAGGACACCACAAGTTTACTTTCTGTCTTTGTAGATTTTCCCGTTCTGGATATTTCATATAAATGGAACCATACAATATGTGTTTTTTGTTTTTGTTTTTTCCCAAGGAGGGGGTGGTGGTGCGGCTGGCTTCTTTCACTTAGTATAATGTGTTTGAGGTTATCTAAGTTGTAGCATGCATCCATAATTCATTCCTTTTTATTGCAGAAAAGCATTCCTTTGTATGACTATACCACATTTTGTTTATCCATTAATCTATCAGTGGACTTCTGGATTGTTTCCACTTGTTGAAAATTATGAATAATGCTGCCGTGAACATTGGCATGTAAATCTTTGTGCAGAGTGATGGCTCTTTAGACAACACTGAATTCTTTCTCCCCTAGAGAAACAAGCTCTTTCCTGGCATAGTACATAGGTAGGACTCATTGAGTCTTATTTAAGAACAATGGATAGTGTTAAAACTCTTCTGCTACCCTTGAGAAGGCAAAACTGTATGGGGGTGTCAGAAGATCTTAGGCTTTCCTTAGGACATTTTACCACGTTTCTCTTAACAAGAAGGGACAAGACCCACGTAGGGCCATTGAGCCTTTTCTGGACAGATATAGATGGATGTCTAGAAAAATCTCTTTTCTCACTGGGATTGCTGTGATAAGAAATTGTAAAGCTGACATCCACTGGTGCCATTTGTCCACTTTTGTAGAAGGAGAATGTCAACAGAATTCATTAATTCATTGATTCACTCATTCATCTAACAATATTATTGGGTGCCTTCTACGTGCTAGGCACTGTTCTACACATTAGCGATTCAACTGTGGAAGAAACAAAACCCCTGTGCTCAAAGGGTTTACTTCTAGTTGAGGAAACAGACCACAAAAAATATGTTTTTATACGATATGTCACATGGTGATATGTATTAGGGAGAAAAATTAGGCAGAGCAGAGGAACTGAGAGTTCCTAGGCAAGAAAAAAAGGTTGCTATTTTAAAGAGAAAAGTCAAAGAAGATCAGACTGAGAAGGTAAATATTATCTAATGCTGTCTAACAAATCACCCTACACTTAGCTGCTGAAAAGAACAGATATTTATTAACTTACAGTTTCAGCGGTCCAGGAGTTGGGCATAGCTTAGCGAGATCTTCTACTTCAGGATCTCTCACAAGTCTTTAATTAAGGTGCTGGCTGGGCTGTGTTCTCATCTGAAGGCTCAGCGAAGGAAGGATCAGCTTCCAAACTCACGTAGTTGTTCACAGAATTTCAGTTCCTCTTGGTCTGTTGGATTGAGGGTCTCAGTTCCTAGCTAGGCACACTCATTTCTTTGCATTGTGGGTCTCTCCAACATGCCAACTTGCTTCTCCAAAATCAGCAAGGGAGGGAATCTGCTGCCAAGAGAGAAATTACTGCCATATGTGGCCTAATCACAGAAGTGATATCCATGACCTGTGATAGGTCCTGCCCACACTCAGTGGGAGGAGATTGCACAGAGGTGTTAATCATTGTGGGCCATCTTAGAAGCTGCCTCTCATAGAGGCGAAGGAGTGAGCCATGGGAGATTTCAGAGGGGAGGGTGAAACAGGCAGATGTTTCAAGTGCAGAGGCCCTGGGCTAGGAGCTTTCCTGGTGCTTGAGGAACAGCAAGGAGGCTTGTGTGGCTGGAATGGAATGAGGGGAGGGTAGTAAAGATGGGAAAAAAGAGGTAGGTGATGGAGGGCCAGGTTATGTTGAATTGTTTTGACATTTACTTTAACTGAGGTGGAAATTTACTGGAGGGCTTTGAGTAGAGGAATGACGTAGTATGATTTATGTTTCTACAGCTCATGTGGGTGCTGGTTGAGAATAGACTATCAGGTAGGAGTCGGTGCTGGAGAAAATGGAGAGTCCAGCTAGGAACCTACTGAAATAATCCAGGGGAGAGATAATGGGACCTCAACATCTCTCATGGGACCTCAACATCTCTCATGGGACCTCATGGGAAATAATGATAAATTGTCAGATTCTGGATATATTTGGAATGTAAAGAGGACAAGATTTACCAGGGCTTTTCTGATTAGACATAGGGTACGAGAGAATCTATATATTTTTATATCTATATCTCAAGGATTGCTCCAAGGGTACTGACTTGAGCAACGTGGAGAGGGAAGACAGTGGGAGACGTGGGTTTAGGAGATTAAGAGGCAGGTCAGAAATTTGGTTTTGGAATACAAAACTTGTTATGCTTCTTAGACAGGGTTGAATTTTTTTTTTTCTGTAAAGGGCCAGATAGCAAATATTTTGGGCTTTGCAAGCCATACAGTCTCTATCACAATTCAACCCTGCCACTGCTGCACGAAAACTCTCATAGAAAATGTGTGTTCCAATAAAACTGTATTTATAAAAACAGGTGGGAAACTGGGTTTAACCATAATTTGAGAACCTCCTTTCTTAAACATGCAGATGGAGAAAAGCGGCTGGTTGTATATGGTGTCCTGGAGTTCAGAGATAGCATCCGGGCTGGGAGCACATTTTGGAAATTTGTGTAGATAGACCAAAGAAAGAATGAGAGGTGGAGAGGCAGAGAACCAGCTTCATGGTTTGAGCTCCTGAGTCCAGATCCATCAGAAACTTGGGTACATCAGTCACTCATGTAGATTCTAGCTGGGCAGCTACATGCCCAGCCATAACTCTATTTCCACAGGAGAAAGGAAGATGGACTTTGGTGGGTATCTTGCATTTTCTGCTAGATAACAAGGCTCTAAAAGGCAGGCAGTTGGCCAAGGCAGAAGGAGAGAAAGCGGGAACACCTTGCTGGTGTTGGTGTTGGTGTGACTGATGGGTGCCCCCAATCATGATGGGCCCCAGATCATCACATGAAACCTGGTTATTCAGAGGAAAGGGAATTATATGGCAGCGTGGGTACCACATGCCAGGCACCATGCCAGGAGCTTCCAACTCCTTTATTTCATCTGCACCTCCAACCATCTGGGATGTCATACATCCCAGGAAAGCGGATTACATGCCCACTTACTGATGAAGAAACTGAGGCTCACAAAACTGGTGAGCAACATAGTCATGATTTGAACCTAGGTTTCTGTGACTCCACATTCTTTTGACTGTGTCCCATCTGCTTTGGGACAGGGTCTCTCTGCCTTCTGTTCCTTTTCATGCTTCCTATGGAAGTGGGCTGAGCCCTCAGGTGTGTGCAGGGGTAAATGCATCTGTTCTAGATCCTTGCTACTCAATCTGTGGTCTGTGGACTAGCAGCATCAGTGTCACTTAGAGCTTGTAAGCAGTGCAGAAACTCCCAGCAATCTGATTGCTGGGTTATACCCAAAGGAAAATAAAAATAAATCATTCTACCAAAAAGACACATGTACTCGTATGTTCATTGCCGCTCTATTTACAATAGCAAAGACATGGAATCAACCCAAGTGCCCATCAATAGTGGATTGAATAAAGAAAATGTGGTACATACACACCATGGAATACTATGCAGCTGCCAAAAAAGAATAAAATCACATCCTCTGCAGCAATAGGGATGCAGCTGGATGCCATTATCCTAAGGGAATTAATGCAGAAACAGAAAACCAAACACCAAGTGTTCTTACTTATAAGTGGGAGCTAAACATTGGGTACACATGGACATAAATTTGGGAACACTAAGTGCTGAGATTCCAAAAGGGAGGAGAAGGAAGGAGGTAAAGGATTGAAAAACAACTTTTTGGGTGCTGTGTTCATCATCTGGGCAACAAAATCATTATAAGCCCAAACCTCAGCATTACACAATATACCCACGTAACAAAACTGCACATGTACACTCAAACCTATATTAAAAAAAATAATAAATAGGTTGTAAAATGCAGAATCTCAGGCCATGACCCAGACTTATTGAATCTTTCACAAGATTCCCTGAGTGAAATGCACAGTAAACTTGAAAACATCATGGTTCTCACACTTCAGTCAGCATCAGAATCACCTGGAGGATTTCTTGGCCCCTAGAGGCTCTGATTCAGTCCGTATGGGAGGGACCTGGGATTCTGCATTTCTGGCAAGGTCCCAGGTGATGCTGATGCTGCTGGTCCAGGGACCATGCTTTGAGAATTGCTGGTCTACAGGGTGCCAGGTGCCAGGGATCTGGGCTGAGCTAGACAAAATCCCTGTCTCGAAGTCGCTCACAGCCTCACACGCTCTCCTCCCTGCCTCTAGAGGAAACACCACGTTAGATCCAACGCTTCCTCCCTCGTTATAAGTGCCAGGAAAGCAGATGTAATATGCTGCCCCTTGTAACCACATCAGTGCTAACAATGCTTACACCTACCCTGAAGCTCTCTTTGATTTCTGCAGGTAAATCCTACCTCTGTTCTTCCTAGCAGCAGCTGAGAGAGGAACAGGTGGTCACCGGCTTTCTACTAATAACCCTTCATATATTTGCAGCCTATTATTAAATTGCCCTCAGATTTTCCTTCTTGAGGACTACATAATTAGCTACCCTTTTCTGAATCATGGGGTGGAGAGGGTTTGGCTGGCTATAGCTACCAGCCTCAGGAACATTGGTGGTGGAAATTCTTGAACCAATGTGGAGGCTGGAGGGGATGGGGTGGGGGCTTCAGGGGGTGTCAAAAGTGAGACCATCAGATTCCTTCTCCTAAGCAAGATTCTTAGGATTCAGCAGACAGGATGCAAGATGAAGTGTTGTCTGGGAGGAGGCAGGGACCGGCTGGAGGTCAAGTGTCACAGATGAGTCAAACATCTTCAGGGCTTTATGAGCACCACTGGGCCCATCCTTCCCTTTGTGCAATACCCCACCCTGACCTGTTTTAGCCAATGGAACATCCCTTGGGGTGGGGTGTCAGGGGTGCAGCCTGGCTGGTGGTGGGCATTGTCCTAGGTAGGAAGTGTGTGAGCATCACCAAAATGATGTCCCAGCATGCTAAGGTCAAGGTCAGAGTTTAGACCACCTGCATCAGCATCTCTAGGGAAGCTTGTTAGGAAGTGCAAATCCCCAACCTCACTTCTAAATCTATTGCATCAGAATCTCTGGGTGAGGAGTCTGAAAATAAGGAGTTTCAGGATATAGCGCAGCTCTCTACTTTCTGTGCACAGCCAAGTCTGATGAATGGCTGTCCTCTTGTCTGATGTGTTGTTTTGTCTTCTCAATTATATACATATATATTTTGAGGCAGGGTCTCACTCTGTTACCCAAGCTGGAGTATAGTGGTGCGATCTTGGCTCACTGCAGCCTCAACCTCCCAGGCTCAAGCAATCCTCCCGCCTCAGCCTCCCAAGTTGCTGGGAAAACAGGTGCTCACCACCATACCTGGCTAATTTTTCTATTTTTTGCAGAGATGGAATTTCATCTTGTTGCCCAGGCTGGTCTGGAACTTCTGAGCTCAAGTGATCTATCTACCTCAGCCTCCCAAAGTGCTGGGATTACAGGTGTGAGCCACAAACAAAAAAAGAAAATTGTTCTCAGTGTAAATAAAGCACTTAGTACAATGACTAGTAATATAACCTGTCTGTGTGATGTGTTTATATTTTGAAAATAAAAAGTAGTACTAGCTAGCTTTTATTGAGTAAATAAATGGCGGCAGGCACCGTGCTAAGGGATAAATCTAGATTGGCTCACTAAATCCTCACTCCCACTAAATGGTGACTGTTAGTATCCTGTTCGCTGAGAAGGAAGCTGAGCCACACAGAGAAGAATGTCCAAGGTCACACGGCTAGTAAGTGGCAGGCTGACTCCGGAGTCCAGGATTTTTTGAGTGACTGAGGCAGGAGAATTGCTTGAGCCCAGGAGTTCAAGACCAGCCTGGGCAACATAGCGAGACCTTATCTCTGCAAAAAAAGTTTTAAAAATTAGCCAGGCATGGTGGCGTGTGCTTGTAGTCTGAGCTACTTGAGAGGCTGAAATGGGAGGATCACTTGAGCCCTGGAGGTCGAGCTGCAGTGAGCTGTGATTGCACCACTGTACTCCAGCCTGGGTGACAGAGTGAGACCCTGTTTTGAAAAGAAAAGAAAATGAAAAGAAAGGAAATTAAACTTATGCTTTTAAGCAGAAGAAACAGAATTGCTACTCATGACTACATGTCAGAATTGCTACTCATGAACTACAAGTATATTTTTCTCTTTTGCTTTATCTCACACCAGCCTGGCAGGGAAGCATACCCATTTTGCAGATGAGGAAAACCGAGGCTCCCAGAGGTGAAGTGATTTACTTGAGGTCACACAGCTATCATGTAAGCGAGTCTGGACTAGAAATCAGATCTCTTGCTGTCAAACCACATGGCCCCTGGGGAGGATGGAGATGAGAGGGGTCTGACTCCTATGTGGGGTTACCTGGTTACGTCTGTTCTTAGGATCATACTTAACAAGAGGCTGCCATTCCTACTTCAGACTAAGCTGTTTAATTAGCCTGGAACCCTCTTACTTCCCTGGCATTCAAAAACACTGCCCAGGGTTGCAGGTACAGCTAAAACAGGATCTGAATGGCACGTTCGGGAAGCTGTGTAATTAAAACTGACCTAGGAGACAAGTGCCATCAGCCTCTATGGCAGAAATAGAAAGTCACCTAACCAGAATCTGTGTTGTTCATGTGAATGCCAGGGGCTGCTTTTGCAGTTCTGGTGCTTTTTAATTATAGTAGGTATTTTCAGGACCGTAGTTTGCCTCAGCATCGCTAACTACCTATTTAAGGATCCTGAAGAGAAGACCGTTATGATGTGTATGTGTCTGCCATCCAGGGCTGGGTGAGTGGGGGTTCAAAGGAAGAAGGTGAACGGCCTGGTTCCTTTTAGAAGCTGGAGATAAAAATGAGCCCCTGGGTGCCTTCGAGAGGTGACTGAAGCCTCATTCCCTGCTCATCAGCTTTGAATATCATTCTGTGTTAAGAGGGTGTGAATTTCAGAACCATCTAATTTGCCCATTGGACATCTCTTCCTGAGTGTTCCAATGCGACCTCCTCGTGGCCATGTTTTTTGTTTTTTTGTTTTTTGTCTCTCAGTAGCTGTTTCTTAGAGAACCTACTCGTCCCCTCTCTATGTAGCCTTTGTGGAATCACAGCTCATGGTTCTCACACATGCCTGGTCGCCTGGTCACCTGGTCCAGGTCGACCAAAGCAGAGTACGGGGTCCTCTGGACAACAGTAGGCAGAAGTAGGACCAGAAGTTTCAATTTGTCGTAAAAATCTCTTTTCTTGCTGGGCACAGTGGTTCATGCACCTCAGCCTCCCAAAGCACTGGGATTACAGGCATGAACCACTATGGTCTAAGAAGAATGTGTATTCACAGTTCAGAGCTAAGGAATCCAGGAGTGGCCAGCCTAGAGATTCACTCGTATCTGTGAAGGATGTCTGAGTCCCCTGCCTATCCCGTGGACTGCAGGCTGTATAGGCAATTGAGACCCTTTGTTTTGAGTTAAAGAGCCAAAACCCGTGGTGAGAGGGCCAAAAGGAAGTTGCTTAGATAGAAGGTGCTAAGTGAAAATGCTATATAAACTGCATTTTTTTTTTTTTGAGACAGAATCTCACTCTGTCACCCAGGCTGGAGCGCAGTGGCATGATCTCAGCTCACTGCAACCTCCACCTCCCAGGTTCAAGCTATTCTCCTGCCTCAGCCTCCCAAGTAGCTGGGACTACAGGCACACGCCACCATTCCCAGCTAATTTAAAAAAAATTTTTAGTAGAGACAGGGTCTCACCATGTTAGCCAGGATGGTTTCGCTCTCCTGACCTTGTGATCTGCCCACGGGCTTCCCAAAGTGCTGGTATTACAGGCATGAGCCACTTTGCCCAGTGACTGCATGCTTTTTATACAAACAATCAAGGCCCTTTGTTTTGGATTAAAGGGCCAAAAGGAAGTTGTGAGGTGGAGGGTGCTAAGTGAAAATGCTACACAAACGGCATGCTTTTTTACATAAACAGTACAGGTTCTCCTGTCCAGCCCTCTGCCACTGGATTGTCCCTGTATGTAAGTTCCCCCAATAAATCCTGTCTCATTCACTGTCTCTAAGTCTCTTTTTTGGCCTCTTGGACATGTCACCATACCATTTCTATAAAAGTTAACAATGGTCTGGCATGACATGCCTTGGGCAAATGACTTCATCTCTCTCTCTCTCTCTCTCTCTTTTTTTTTTTTTTTTTTGAAACAGGGTCTTATTCTGTTACCCAAGTGGGAATGCAGTAGTGTGATCTCAGCTCACTGGAGCCTCAATCTCCTGGGCTCCAGCAATTCTCCAGCCTCAGCCTCCCAAATAGCTGGCACTACAGGTGTGAAAATTAGCCGGGCTAATTTTTGTATTTTGTAGAGAAAATTTTTGTTGGGTTTCATCATGTTGCCAGGCTGGTCTTGAACTCCTGGACTCAAGTGATCCACCCACCTTGGCCTCCCAAAGTGGTAGGATTACAGGAATGAGGCCACTGCACCTGGCCAACTTCACCTCTTTATGCCTCTTTTCTTCTCATCCAAAGAGTGAGATAGTACTAGTGTCTACCTCATGGTAATCAGAGAACTAAAAGATTGAAATTTGTGTAAAGGGCTGAAAACAGTGCCTGGCCCACAGACCTCAACAAGGGTTAACTTTTTTTTTTTTTTTTTGAGACAGTATCTTGCTCTGTTGCCCAGGCTGGAGTGCAGTGACACACTCTCGGCTCACTGCAACCTCCGCCTCCCAGGTTCAAGTGATTCTCCTAGCCTCAGCCTCCCGAGCAGTTGGGATTACAGGCACCTGCCACCATGCCCGGCTAATTTATGCATTTTTACTAGAGACGGGATTTCGCCATGTTGGCCAGGCTAGTCCTGAACTCCTGACCTCAGGTGAAAAAGGGTTAACTATTTTCACTTATGGGAACACCTGGCAAATTCCTCCATCTCCCTCAAGTGCCCCCAGGGAGCACCCATCCCAATAGGCATCCTCCTCTGTGAGGCCCACTCCCCATCTTGCACGCCTTGCCGTCAGTGCTGGAGAAAGATTGTGGATAAATGCCACAAAGTGGTTAGGAGTGGCCACTTTGGGTTCATTCCTGGACTTGTGGGTTCACAGGCCAGTGCCCGGGGCTATCAGCTGTCAGGCCTTCGTAGAGGCTTTATCTCTGCACGCCAGTCCCTTGAAAATTGGAGATAATCATAGCACCTCCCTCAGCAAGCGCAGTGAATAAGGGCAACAAACACAACTATTGAGTGCCTACTGTGGCTGGACAGGGTGCTAGCTGGTAGGAGTGATCAAGGTACTGAAGGTTGAAATAAAATAATACTTGTGAAGTGTTGAGGCGTGTATGCCTGCAGAATCATAAGTGCTCAATATGCATTACATGCTATGTGCTACAAACCAAATATATCACGCTAAAAAATGTATAGGTCTGCTAGACTTTTAGACAAAAAATATACGCATCTGAATATCACATTTTTTGTTTGTTACTTCCATATTCATTTTCTCATTTTTCCCACCAAACAGCCCTGGAGGATAGGCAGGGCAGAGACTGTCTCCTGTTTTTACTGAGGAAAAAGAGAGGCACTGGGAGGTTAAAATTAAAAGGCTGATAAGCTGGTGCCCAGCAACAGGAGATGGCTGGGCATATTAAAAAGAAATCTGGCCTGGCACAGTGGCTCACGCCCGAAATCCCAGCACTTTGGGAGGCTGAGGCGTGCCGAATACTTGAGGCCAGGAGTTCGAGACCAGACTGGCTCACATGGTGAAACCCCTGCTCTACTAAAAACACAAAAATTAGCAGGCATGGTGGCGTGCGCCTGTAGTCCCATCTACTTGGGAGGCCGAGGCACGAGAATCCCTTGAACACAGGAGGCAGAGGTTGCAGTGAGCCAAGATCGCGCCACTGCACTCCAGCCTGGGTGACAGTGAGACTCTGTCTCAAAAATAAAAAATAAAGTAAAATAAAATAAAATTAAAAAATCCAGCAGAGAGCAATGTCCCTCCTCGAATCTCCAAGTGGAGAGCCAGAAGCCTTGGACTGGGAGCTTTGGTAGAGCCTGCGGGTCCAGGGCGCCCCAGCCACGCGGACAGGCAGGTGAGGGCGGCGGTGGACACGCCCCAGGGCTCAAACGCTCGCTGGCGGCGGCCTGCCGGTGGACAGAGGAGCGCGCCAGGCCAGGCATCCCCGCCAGACGCTGGGTGGCGCTGCCGGGCCGCCCCGCGCTAGACCTGTTGCGTCCAGGGCGCAACTCCGGCAGGTTTAGGGTAAAGGGGCGCTTCGCTCTCTCCGCGCGCCCCCTGCAGCCCTGGACGCAGCACCTGCCTTTGGGGCACCCTACGCCCACCTTAACCTGAGGATCCCATCCAAGCAGCCTCGGCGAGCCTCACCGCAACTGTGCTAGGCGCGTCGGGTGGGGCGGGAATAAAGTTTTACCAACCCAGTTTGGGGAGAGGGCTGGATGGGGAGGACCCTCCCTGCTACAGACTTCATGGCAGGCTGCACTGTGTCCCCTTGGCTCCACGGCCGCCTCCGGGACTCTGCTTTCGGTAGGTGCCAGCCCCCGTGCAGGCAGGATGGGCTGCCCTGTGTACCGCCCCCTCCCACCCCCTTCCCCATCCGCATCCCCTCCCCCGCCTCCCGTGCGCTCGGGCCCCAGCGTCTCCGGCCCCGCCCGCGCTGGGGTCGCTGCAGTCCCCGCGGCTGCCCCGGGCTCCCTGCCCAGGCGCCCCGGCCTTACTCCAGCCTGGGGAGCGCCTCGGGAGGGGGAGCACGGGACAGTGAGGGAGGCCGAGGCGGGGTCCTTGGGCGTCCTATCTCTCCGAACCGGGGAGGCGGCCCCGATTCCGAGAGCCGGAACGCAGGGAAAGGCAAGGACGGGGCGGCCGGCGGAGGGGCGGGCGCCGCTCATCAGCCACGCCAGTCACGTCTGGGGCCACCGGCTGCCTTTTTCTTCCTTTCCCCCCTTGCTTTCTTCCCCCTCCGCTGTTGGCGAGGGCAAAGTGGCCGTGGCGGCGCCATGCCCGGGCCGGAGTGAGTGCGAGCGGGCGAAAATGGCGTACATCCAGGTAGGGCTGACGCTGGGGGCAAGGTCCGGGGTGCGGGTAGGGGGTGCCGCGCCCCCTCCGGCTGGAAGCGCGCGGATGGGAGGGCCCACGGCTAGGCTCCCACAAACTTGCTTCAAGAAAAAGGGTGCCCGTGCGTGGTCAACCTGTGCAGCAACAGGGGTGCGCCGCGGGAGGAGAGACTGGGGACCCCCAAACCCCGGGATGGAGGGTCCTATGTGGACTCTGCAACGCGCGCCCTTGCTTCCTGGGGAGGGAATGGGGGGTGGGGCGGACTTTTCTCCCCCCCCCGCCCCCTCCTTCTCCTTGGCACCCCACCCCAGGGGAGGGGCCGTGGGGAGGGCGGCCCGGGGCGCGCCAGCCGCCCGGCCCGCCAGCTGTCGTTGCCGTGGTGACGGCTCCGGCTAATTGGCCAGCGGAGCAAGCCTGAGGCAGCTGTTCCGACCGGGAGGGACAAGGACGTCGTCTCTCCCGGGCACTGGGTGCTGAGGGGTGGGGGACACCTGGAGGCCAGAGGCGCGCTGGTGAAGAGAAAGGAGCCTGCTACTTTAGTCCGCTACATTGGGGTCTGGGAGATGTGGACCCTCTTAACCTTGAAGAAACGTCCCCCAAGAATCCTCGGGCTGAAATAATTTCTAAGCAGCCTTTTTGAGGGGGAGGGGGCGAAGGGGTGGGCCAGGCTTCTTGATGAAAAGCCCTTTCTCCTCTGCAAGACGGGAGGTGACCGCAGGTCAGCGCCAAGGTCAAGCAGGCAGACCCGCAGTGAGACCCGTTGAGCTGTTTGCTTCTGGGGCTAGCGCTTCTGAGCTGGGCAGAGAAGCTTAAAGACTCCCACGTCCAGGGTGCGTGCGTCTCAGCTCACATCTTGTCCCCTCAGCCACAGATGGGGGTGCTGTTGTTCCCCCCATTCCCCTCTGGCTCACATATTCCCTCATCGTGTCCTCAGACACTTCAGCCTACCAGGAAACTCTGTGCTGTGTCACCTGGTGGAGTCTCTTCCATTCCTCTCCTGCCTTAGATTCCCTGGATTGGCTTCTTTCCTGAAATCGACAGTTTCTCTTTTCAAGTTCAATGAAGGTCACATTACTGTCCACCCACTGTGTGCGGTGTGTTGTCTAGGGGCCATTCAATAGTCGCCCAATGAACACCTGTGTGACCACCTACTAAGTGCTGGCACTGAGGATACAGTGATGAAAACAGCACAGTTCCTGCCCCTCTGAGTGCACAATTTAGTGAGAAATGAACATGATTACTGGCTCCTGGGGTTCTTAATGGCCGCCTTCATCACAGTGAAATTAAGTGACTTGCCCAAGGCCACACAGCTGCTTAGAGGTCAAGGTGGGATCTCAAGAGGGGATGGCAGTTGATAGGTTAAGCATTTCATATGACGATGATCCAATGATGTTGGTTTTCCTTCTAGAACAAGGTGTTAACTTTTTATCCTGTAAAGTGCCAGATAGTATTTTTTTTATTCCCTTGGAGGCTCACATGGTGTCTGTCACAACTATTCTACTCTGACTATAGCGCCAAAGCAGCTATAGACAATAGTAATGAGTGGGCGTGGCTGTGTTCCAATAAAACTTTATTTGCAGGCACCAAAATGTGAATTTTGTATACTTTGCAAGAGTCAAGAGGCATGCATCTTCTTTTTAGTTCTCAACCATTTAAAAATGTACAAATCATTCTTGGCTCAAGGGCTGTAGCAAAACAGGCTGCGGGGCTGGTTTTGATCTGCGAGCCTTTGTTTGCCAACCTCTGCTTAGAATGCATGGGTTCTCTTCCTCTTTCTGGTGTGAATTAGTTCTCTTCCATTGGTGTCAAACACATGAACCCAGGAGACCCAGCACTAGAAAGACTCAGCATGCAGCGTGCCTGGGAACGTCAGGGCACCTTCTTTCATCTTCTTTGATTTCCCTGTTCCTTGACATTCAGCTTGCACCTGGGCTTTGAGAAAGCTGGGGAGGCTGTTTTTCAGCAGGGGTATGAGGTGGCCTCGTCTCTGTTCACTTTGGTTTCATAAATGGCCTCTTTTGACCACCATATGTTTAGGAAACGCTTCCCTATATTCAGAAAATGGTCATGGATTATTATAAAAAAGTATCACTTTATCCTAAATATTCTAAAACACTTTGTCATGTAAGCCCTATGAGGGCATAATATTTTGCTGTTTTGTGCCCTGCTGTACCTTCTGGGACAATACCTGGTGCCTGCTGGGTTCCACTAGGTCTTGGCAGTCACCTAATTCTCATTACAGACAGGGTGCATTTTATTTTTCAGCTGGACAGCAAGTATTTGCATAGTCAGTGTCCTGTCCCGCCTCAACAGCACCCTTTGAGGTATAGAGTAGCGTTTCCACTAAAGAAGAGGTAACCGAGGCTCAGAGAGGCCCCTGACTTGCCCAAGTCACATGATCAGTTGATGGTGAGACTAGGACTCTAGAACTTCTTGACTCAGCTTGTTGTGTGGCCCCTTAGCACCTTCCGGTCTTGTTCTGTGTATGGTTTTGGCTTTAGAGACGTTTGCGATGAATGCCTTTAGACTATTTCCCAAGCTGCTGTTATTCCCTTACCACTTCAAGGATTTTGAATTTTTCACAAGCCATGTACCACCTGCACTATTATTATTATTATTTTAGGTGGAGTCTCTGTCACCCAGGCTGGAGTACAGTGGCACGATCTCGGCTCACTGCAACCTCCTGGCTCAAGCAATTCTCCTGCCTCAACCTCCTTAGCAGCTGAGATTATAGGCACCTGCCACCACACCTGGCTAATATTTTGTATTTTTAAAAGAGACATGGTTTCACCATGTGGGCCAGGCTGGTCTCCAACTCCTGACCTCAGGTGATCCACCCACCTTGGCCTCCCAAAATACTGGGATTACAAGTGTGAGCCACTGTGCCCAGCCCTACCTATGCTATTATTAACTTTTTTTCTATAAATGGGCTCACTTTTATTTTTACTTAAAAAAATCGTATGAAAAGGAAACATTATGTCACGACTCTCATAGGAAATTCAGATCATGTGACATAGGCAGAAGGCAACTAGAAGAATGAACATAATGGGAATAATGCCACATTACTGAATTCTAGGTGGATGGGGCTATCTCCAAGGCTCTGCGCTAGATCAACTTTGTTTAAAAGGAAGCGGTTGGGAGAGGGTGGGAATTGGTAAGTGGTAAAAAGACGTTAACATACCATGTACCAAATTGAGACTTTCTCCTCCTTGAAGGAGAATTGGGGAAAAAAGATAATAACTTTCTCCCCATTGATTCAAAGTTCTGAGTTTGAGTCCTGCCTCAGTTCACCTCTGGGACATGCCCGAGGTTGGGGTGCACGACTTCTAACCTATCTAGTCCACTTGGCCCATTTGAAAAACCATCTTAAAGAGAAGGAGGGAGTCTGTGCCTTGAGAAACCAGGAGACGAAGATGGGGAGGCGGGGTGGGACCACAAGAGGAAGGGAGGGCCTCCCTCCTCAAGAGGACCAGATTAGGGCTTCCTTTTCAGTTCCCTCTATTTGTGGGTGGTGATAGGAAACACCCCACTATCACCATTGGAGCAGAATTGGAAGGTAGGGCCTCCAGGAGGGCGGGGGACCCAAGTACCATCCACTGTGTGCCTGCCTGCATGTTAGCTAATCATGTCCTTTCGGGTTGGCTACATGGCTATTTCTGTATAGGAAGGTTTGCTCTTCTCCTGAAGTGTGGCTGTATTGCATAGCATGACTATCTATCCACCCGCTCTGATTCATAACAGCATACGGTGCAAATCAAATCGAAATGCTAGAGTTTCCCATTTATTTGGTGTTGGTTAACCAGGAGGCTACCAGCAGCCCTGAAAATAGCAACACCTTGTTAGGGAGTCAGCTTCCCTCCCAGGATGGTAAGTGGAAATGTGCAGGGCTTTTTTTTTTTTTTTGTAAATTTCTTTTGAGTTGCTGGAATATTGCTAAACTGGTCTTGTCTCTCTTTCTTTAACCCCTTCATTCCCTTACGCCCTTGGCTTCATCGTGGATCTTAAAAGGGCAGTTGGAACCGTTAAACGAGGTGGGTTCATTTGATGATTTGTTTGGTCTGGTTTCTAATCAAGAAATGCCTGACTATCATTTTGGAGTCTTATGTGGGGCTGTGGGGATGTTGAATATTCGACAATAACCTGGTGTTAATAACAGCTCAGCTTCCATTCCTTTCTACCGAAAGGAGATCCCGGTTTTGAAAAGACACCAGTTGACAAGACAAGTTTCCCTCTCCACCCCGACTTATTCCGTTTCATGATCTCTGTCTGTTTCATGTCACCGATATTATTTTTAAAAAATTTTTTCCCTGCTTTCCAAAAGACAGAGTAATATGCGTTGTGTTTCAAGAACATATTGTGTAGCCCTCTTGATGTTGTATGAACCACCCACATGTCAAGAAAGACGTTCACATAAACTACAAAAGAAAATACCTGCAAATGTTTTGCTTGCTATTAATGGCTCCAGCGAGTTGATGTTTGCTATCCTTGTGCCTGCAGTTGGTAAATAGAAATGGAAAACATTTTGTTCTAAGTGCTGAGCAGCAGAGCCAGAACTCCTGAATGTCTTTTTCTCATCCGAGACCGGCTGCTTGTAATTTTGGGTGTTGTTTCTCCTCTTCCTCTTCCCCACCCTGCCCACCTCCTCTCTCCCCCCTGCCCCCCGCCCACCTCCCCCAATGGCCTCAGGGTTTTCTTTCTAGAATCTCTGATCTGCTGCTGTGCAGATGGACCTGCCGGCACTGCTGTCAGAAGTGCTACGAGTCCAGCTGTTGCCAGTCGAGTGAGGATGAAGTTGAAATTCTGGGACCTTTCCCTGCTCAGACCCCTCCCTGGCTGTAAGTGAAACTGCTCTGAACGTCTCTGAAATCGATTTCAAGACTTTTCCCTTTTTCTGAGAAGGGGGCTGGGGGCCTGGGCCATGGGAGGGAGGATTTGTGGGGCATGAAAGAACAGCAGGCTGAGTTTCCATGGACATCTTTGCTGCAGACTAGGGATATGTTCTGTACCCCTCATTTTGTTTGGCAAGCTGGCGAGACCAGCTGGTGGTGTGGTTTTAGTTCACCCAGTGGCACAGTGGGCCTTTGGAGATATGAACTGTGTAATGCTAAGTGTGTGGGAATTTTTAGTCACGTGCAATGTTGTTCTGAGCAGAAAAGGAGGTCTGTGAGCCTCTGTATTCTTCAAGGGCTAACCACATTCTGAGGTTTCCATCCAAGCCAGCATGACAAGATTTCCTAGCACCCAGTACAGGGCCTGCACGTAGTAAAAGCTCGATAAATATCCATTGCACGGATGGGTAGACGGAATAAAGAAACAAGTGCCTTTTTGCTGCTCTGAATAAGAACTTCAGAAACAGGGAAGCAGAAAAGCACCTCCAGGCTCCATCCTGTCCTCCAACGCTGTTTATGTTCTCTCTGGCATCTTTCATTTTATTTCTAATTCGCTCTCCTCCCGCGCCTGCATACAACATCTCCATCTGCCAGTCGCTCAGATATTTTGGGAAAGCAGTTTTGAAGCTTCTCAGCCACGTGTCTGGCCCACCTCTCCGTGACTGAGAGAGGGACATGGTCAGAGAGTCTGAGTATAGTCAAGAAGGTCGGGGCTGGGAAGGGTCAGGAAGTCATCAAGTGAACGTCTCATGACTCAGAGGGGCAGGCCCAGGAGGGAGAGTCAGCAGCCAGGACCCACAGCTGGAGCCTGGCAGGTTGGAAGGAGACAGTGCTGTCTAAGCTCAGTCCTTGGCCTGAGATTCCAAAAGTCTCTGGTGCCCTGTCTTTCTCTCCAAGTTGGGGCTTGTGCCTCAGGCCTCTCATTTTCTCTTCTTAGAAGCAAGTATCAAATATTTCCATAGCAAAATGGCTCTGTATCCAGGCTGTGTAATCTCAACTACTATTCCTAGTTCTGTGACCCTGAGCAAGTTGTTTGATCTCTCTGTGCCTTGGTATCCTGTCTGTAAAATGGGATGCTAAAAAGAATAGTATTTCTATCAGAGTTGTTGTAGGGAGTCAATGAATTTGGAATGTGGAAAAGTAGTTAGGAATGCTTGATACCTTGTCGGCGATTATAAATGTAAGTAATTCTGGCTGGGCGCAGTGGGTCATGGCTGTTATCTCGGCAGTTTGTGGGGCTGAGGGGGTCGGATCACTTGAGTTCAGAAGTTCAAGACCAGCCTGGACCACATAGTGAGACCCCTCCGCCACCCCCAGCTCACCAAAACATCAAAAAATTAGCCAGGTATGGTGATGAGTGCCTGTGGTCCCAGCTACTCTGGAGGCTGAGGTGGGAGGATTGCTTGAGCCTAGGAGATGGAGGCTACAGTGAGCCGTGATTGCACCACTGCACTCCAGCCTGGGCAAGAGTGAGACCCTGTCTCAAAAACAACAACAACAACAACAAAAAGTAAATGAGATATGCATATAATATGCTTAGCACAGAGTAAAATATTATAAGCATTTATTTCTGTGAGTATTAGATATCAGTAGAGATTAATTAAACTGATATAAACACAATGTTAAGGAACTTTCATTATTCATTATTCATAAGTTGTGGCCTGACTCCTACAGGTGTGTGTAGAGTTGAGATTTTTAGTGAAAGCAACTCTTTAATCAAGACGTAATACACAGCCGGGTGCTGTGGCTAACGTCTGTAATCCCAGTGCTTTCAAAGGCTGAGGTGGGGTGACTGCTTGGGGCCAGGAGTTTGAGACCAGCCTGGGCAACACGATGAGACCCTTATCTCTACAAAAAATTTAAAAATTAGCTGGGTATGTTGGTGCCTAGAGTTCCAGTTATTCAGGAGGATCGCTTAAGCCCAGGAAGTCAGGGCTGCAGTAAGCTATAATATACTACTGCATTCCAGCTTGAGCAACAGAGCAAGACTTTCTTTTTTTTGTTTAAAAAAAAAAAAGGATTCCACTGGTCTTTGTAGCAGAAGTAAGTTCAGTCCATCTAATGTCTTTAGAGCTATGCTCACAAGAATGCCGATGCCATGTAGGCTGGGATTTTTGCCTGTCTTGTTCACTCAGAACAAGTTATTGACTGACAGACTATCCTACAGGCAGAACTTGAATCTTAAAAGTGCTAGTCATCCAGTTGAAAAGTTAATCTCGGTTCCTTTTGTAGTTATTTCTCAAGGACACAGTGTGCCAAGCGCTATGGTATACACAGGGCTAGATAGGATCCTGTGACTGTGCTCAGGGAATTTTCAATCTCATGTAGGAGGTAAGGCAGGTGTGTAAGTGAGGTTTCCCCCTAGAGTTGTGGATTTACACCCTGCATACCATATATGACAGCCCTGCATAAGGTCTTGTTATGAAAGAATTCAGGAATGATGGCTTCAGGCATAGCTGGATCCAGGAGCAGAAATGATGTCATCAGAGCCTTTCTTGCTCTTTCTGTCTCTGTTTCTTCCATATAGGCCTCATTTTTAAGCTTGTTTTCCCCATGTGGCAGCACTAGACTTGCATTCGGTTGCCATTGTATAAAAAACAAACAAAACAAAACCAGGAAAGACTCCCATTAGCCTGGCTTGGGTTATGTACCAATCACTTTCACTTGGAGGAAATGGTGCTAGAATCATGTCAGTTACCTGCCCACCCAGGAAACCAGGAAAATGGTCATTACCACCTGAAACACATGAACTAAATTACTAGACCCGGGGTTGGCAAACTTTTAAAATAAAGGACCAAACAGTAAATATATTAGCCTTGTGGGTCATATGGTCTCTGTTGCAGCTACTTATTTCTACCATTGCTGTGCAAAAGCAGCCGTAAACAGTAAATGAATGGGCCTGCCTGTGTTCCAGTAACACCTCATTTACAAAATCAGGTAGTGAATTTGACTCTGTAGTTTGCAGACCCCTGTAATAGACAACTGAGATGTCACAATTGGGTATCTCCCCAGTAGAGAGGAGGGAATGGACTACAGAGGTGGGCAGAGACCACAAATGGACGCTACATCTGGGAAGAGCTGGGGGAGTCATGGAAAATGAGCCTGCAAGCTCAGGTTGAATTGGGTCTTGAATGCCGGAATAGGGAATTTGGATTTTCCTCTGTACCAGTGGAGACCCTTCACAGGTATTGAAAATCACAGTCAGGTACCTGTTTGCCCCCTAGATATCCAGATGTTGAGTGTTACAGATGCACAGCCTAGGTTTTGATGCTGAGTTGGAGGACAGTTACGTTTTGCCTTGACTGCTGCTGACCCTCTGTGTAAGCAGGGGCAAGAGGGCTGGGATCCTCGGGGCAGACACTTTTTTTGGTTTTGCCACTAGTAGAGAAGTGGACTGGAACTTTCCCAGCAGGGCCAATACACCACATGACTCCAGGTGGCACCATTCACATGGTGGCCATTATGAATGGCACCACCTAGGGTTATACAGTCCATAGCCTGAACAGCTGTACATGACCTTCCTGCTTCCCAGGATGAATGTGGTCTCTTCTGAACCCTGGGCAGTGCTTAACACATTTTTGGCACTCAGCATAATGCAAAATGGTAAGAGAAATCTGTAAAGGGAAGATGGGCTAAATCATTCAAAAAGCAAATTTATAGCTTGTGTTTCCCCCAGATTTATTTACCAAGTGGCCAGCTGCATGTCATCAAACAGACAGGAAGTAGAAATGTCAAGTGGATGGGCTTTGCAGTGCTGTTCCTACTGTGGCATTTGAGCCAAGAGCCATGGGACTTGCCTCTGTGGACTGGCACGTGGCAGACGGGCAGCGCTTTGTGTGTGCTGTGCATGTGATCTTGGGCACATGACATTGTCACATATGCTCATGTCCTGTGGGCCCCCAACTTTTCTTGGCTGGGCTGGTGAAGATTAGGAAAATTGTACAGTCTGACTGGTGCCTTTTGAAGCAATGCCAGAAATACCCTCATTGAAGAGTTAAAGTCAAGTTGGTGGGTTGGTTGTTGAACAAGCATGTGTTGAATACTTACAATGCACAGGGCTCTTACAGGTCTCTCAGAGATGCCCCGCTTGAGATAGGGAGTGTGCCATTTAGAGTTTAGCATGACTGGCTCGGTTGTGGTTCTACCATTTAACAGTGGTGCAAATTAGTTATTCATCCTTCCCCCAACCTGCATTAGTTTGTTTTGTGTGGCTGTAGAGGGATACCCAAGATTGGGCAATTAACAAGGAAGAGAGATTTATTTGGCTCTTGGTTCTGCAGGCTGTTCAAGCATAGCTCCAGCTTCTGCTTCTACTGAGGGCCTCAGGAAACTTACATTCATGGCGGAAGCTGAAGGAGGGAGCAGGCATCGTATGGTGAGAGTGGGAGCAAGGCGAGAGGAGGTGCCCCACCAGCAGATCTCATGGGAACTCATACAGTGAGAACTCACTCATTATTTTGAGGACAGCACCAAGCCATTCATGAGGAATCTGCCCCTATGATCTAATCACCTCCCACCAGGCCCCACCTCCAACATTGGGGATCACATTTTCAATATGAAATTTGGAGGAGAAAAACATGCAAACCATAGCAAGGCTTCTCTGAGGAGGTGCCGTTGAAGCAGAGACCTCAATTATGGGAAGGAATTAGACAGGCAGAGGGAACAGGAAGAGCTTTCTTTTTCTTTTTCCCTCCCCTCCCCTCCCCTCCCCTTCTCTCCCCTCCCCCCTTTTTTTGAGATGGAGTCTTGCTTTGTCACCCAGGCTGGAGTGCAGTGGTGCGATCTTGGCTCACTGTAACCTCCACCCCCCGGGTTCAAGCGATTCTCCTGCCTCAGCCTCCCAAGTAGCTGGGACTACAGGCACGTGCCACGATGCTCAGCTATTTTTTTTGGTACTTTTAGTAGAGAGGGGGTTTTACCATTAGCCAGGATAGTCTTGATCTCCTGACCTCGTGATCCTCCCGCCTGAGCCTCCCAAAGTGCTGGGATTATGGGCGTGAGCCACCTCGCCTGGCCAGACACCTGGCCCGGCCATAATGTTTTGGTCCTGCCTTCCTTGGAAGATGCTGCTGCTGTCATTTAAAGGAGAGAGGGAGGAAGATGGTGCTGCTTTCGTTTAAGGGAGGTTCACTGCAGCCTCAAACTCCTGGGCTCAAGCGATCCTCCCACCTTAGCCTCCCGAGTAACTACGACTACAAATGCAGGTCACCACACCCAGCTAATTTTTAAAAAGTTTTGGTAGAAATAGGATCCTGCCATATAGATACAGTATGATATTATGTTTGTCCCTGCCCCCAATTCCCCCTACCCCCCACGCCCCTGACATTTCATCTACTACCTTCACCTTTTACCAACCAGGAGCAGAGAGCAAGCAGATATTCCATTTCCCCCCTTATAACTTACCTAGTCTTACCCTGGCTGTGACCCTAATACTACTTTTTAAAAAAAATTTATTTTAATTTATTTTTATTTTTTTATGACGGAGTCTCACTCTGTCACCCAGACTGGAGTGCAGTGGCGTGATCTCGGCTCACTACAACCTCTGCCTCCCAGGTACAAGTGATTCTCATGCCTCAGCCTCCTAAGTACCCGGGACTACAGGTGTGTGCTGCCATGCCAGGCTAATTTTTGTATTTTTAGTAGGGACAGGGTTTCCCCATGTCAGCCAGGTTGGTCTCGAACTCCTGACCTCAAATGATCCACTCACCTCAGTCTCCCAAAGTGCTGGGATTACAGGTGAGAGCTACCGCTCCTGGCTCCTGATATCACTTTTGAAGAACATCAGATCAGTCTCATTTCATGCAGAAGATGCGTCTGAAGACCTCATAGAATTCAAAACTTGCATGTTTCAAGATGAGTTTCTCCACAGGCTTTAATGTCAAGTTGCGGGGGATGCAGTCTTGGAAGCCATAAATCTGCAGCCATTATGGCTTAGGGGCATGTTATTAGCGGCATCAGTCTCAAAACCACATCACCCACTGTTTTTCTACTTCCTCTCCCATCCCTCCAGCATCCTTACCTAGCTTTATGAGTATTGGTGGGGGCGGGGAAGGGTGGATCTTAAAGCCACCTCTGTTGTAATAATATCAACTAAGCTGAGCGTGAAGGTATGTACCTATAATCCCAGCTACTTGGGAGGCTGGGGGTGGGAGGATCACTTTGAGCCCAAGAGTTTGAATCCAGCCTGGGCAACATAGTGAGACCCTGTTTCTTAAAAAAAAAAAAAAAAAATCAATGAATTGATCAATTGATCAATCAATTAAAAATGTTTAAAAATGTATTGAGCACCTGTTTACTATATAACCAAGCCCTGTTCTAAGCATTTTATTTATTTTGTTTTGAGACAGGGTCTCTTGCTGTGTCACCCGGGCTGGAGTGCAGTCATACAATCATAGCTCACTACAACCTCAGACTTCTGGACTCGAGCGGTCCTCCCATCTTAGCCTCCAAAGTAACTATGACTACAAACACAGGTCATGATGCCCAGCTAATTTTAAAATTTTTTTTGTAGAAACAGTTCTGCCATGTTGCCCAGGCTGGTCTCGAACTTTCATGCTCAAGTGAACTTTGATGCTTGAACTTTCATGCCTCAGCTTCCCAAAGTGCTGGGATTACAGTCGTGAGCCACCACACCTAGCCAACTTTTAGTAGAGATGGGGTCCTGCTATATTGCCCAAGCTGGTCTCAAACTTCTGGCCTCCAGGGATCCTCCTGCCTTGGCCTCCCAAAATGCTAGGATTATATGTGTGAGCCACCATGCTCAGCCTCTAAGCATTTTATGTGTAACTCATTCAGTGTTTACAACCACCATATAATGTGGGTACTGTCAGTATTTCCACTTTACAAATGGGGAAATGGAAGCATGGGAAGGGAGAGGGACTTGCCCCAGGCCACCCGGCCAGGGTTCAGCCCCAGAGGTTCTCTCAGTCACTACCCTGTATCACCTTCCTTCTCCATCTGCCCTACTCCCGTCCTTCCCAATTTCTCAGCAATTCTTTACTGGGAGCACATTGAGTCATGGCTGCTGCTAATTTATAGCTGTTTCTTTACATCAAACTTCTGCTCAGAAATTGTTGGTTTTCAGGACCATTTCTGCCACACAAAGAACCCTTGAGTGGTATTGTTATCGGATATTTTTAAAAGATCTTAAATTATAGACACAGTGGCTGTTGAAATAGCAGAAGACTTGTAACCAAAAGCAGAAGTTTAGATGCCTGTAAAACAACCAGACGGTTCACTCCAGACTGGAGATTGACAGGTCTCCGGCTTCGCTGAGCCAAAGTGGCGCCCCCACGTGGCGACAGCTGAAGTATACACAGCTCTCCCCCCAACCCTAGCTTTGAAATTATGCAAGTTCTTGACAGATTGTTCTAAATTGGGGAATATTTCTTCATATCATTTCACATTTTGTGCAAAAAGCGAGACGTTGTTGAGCGTTTAAGGACACCACAGTATTTCAAATTTGCATTATTCCATGTTGCATAAAATGGGTGTGAGAACCGTTTCATCATGGGTCTTTTTTTTTTTTTAAATATATATTTTCTTGGTTTTAGGTTTTGGGGAACATGCAAGATTGTTGCATAGGTACATACATGGCAATGTGATTTGCTACCTTCCTCCCCATCATCTATATCTGGCATTTCTCCCCATGTTATCCCTCCCCAACTTCCCAGCCCCCACTGTCCCTCCCCTAATTCCCCTTCCGCAGACCCCAGTGTGTGATGCTCCCTTCCCTGTGTCCATGTGTTCTCATTGTTCAATACCTGCCTATGAGTGAGAACATGCATGTTTGATTTTCTGTTCTTGTGTCAGTTTGCTGAGAATGATGGTTCCCAGGTTCATCCATGTCCCTACAAAGGACATGAACTCATCATTTTTTTGTGTCTGCATAGTATTCCATGGTGTATATGTGCCACATTTTCCTTGTCCAGTCTATCATCAATGGGCAT
>CAUYLG010047966.1:0-50200 GCA_963573385.1 Cacajao melanocephalus | reverse complement strand
GTAGTCCGAGATGGCCCTGGTCACCGGGTCCCGCACCACCACGATGAGCTTGGTGTCCTTGGACATGGCCGAGATGCGCGCGGGCGCCTCCCGCGTGACGAAGTAGCTGGGCGTCTTCTCCATGGTGATCTGCCCGTCCAGAGTTCTGGGCATCAGGTCCCTGAGAAAAGCAAAAGGGCATGTCAGAGATGTGCACAGAGAGCTCAGTCCCAGGAGAGACTGTGATGTACACTCTGCAGCCAGACTGCCATTCCCGCTCCCCTATTTGCTGGGTTTCTGATGGTGAAGTCTCACTAGTAGCCCTGCACCACAGATTCCTCGTGTATTGAACAGAGAGTATTACCCTTCGCAATTTTGTCATGATTAAATGAGTTAATATACCTCAACAGCTTAGAAAAGTGCCTGGCTCCTAATAAATGCCATGTTAAGTTTCTGTGTTTTATTATTGTTTATCTGCAATGCTGTAAGAAAATAACCTTGGTCAAAATCTTCAGGTGAATTAGAATGTTGTCGTAAACACAATTATCGGGCTATGAGATAGTATTAAAATACCCTGAGCCCTTCCTGTGGTTTTCTTACAAACAAAGCAATTATATTCAACATAATATAGCATATTACACAAAATACTTATGTTTGTAATTCCTGAGGTTTCCTGCAACAAACAAGACTTATTAAAGAATCTATCTTTTGCCTAACGATTTGAAATGCCATCATTATCGTATTCTAAATATGTTGACTCCTTTCTACATTGGCCCAATTATAAGTTATTATCATGTGATAGCATATTTTCATGTACACCAAAGTAAATTCTGACTCTCTGTTGTTCAAGAGGTCCTTGATGATTCTTGTCTGTTTTTCCTCCTGACAAACAATAAATCACTTTGTCACATTAAAAACAAAAATGCCATCGGAGTCTTAATAGAGCAGATATTGCTTCTCTGTTCAAACAAGCTTTCTACTGAGAAGGATGGGCCTCAGGGCCAGTCAAAACATATGAACAGGAGAGAGAAAATCTATTTGTTTTTCCAACTTAAGTATACTGCAATTAAATGCACTATTTGTTGAGATAGATATAGAAAGATGGATAGACACAGAGATTTTTAGTTATTTCATTTTGTAGTCTTGATTTCTCTTTTAATGTAGGCATTATCTAGAATTGTATTAAATCTTTAATTCTGATGATAGATTTGTTACTTTTGTTCATGGAATTTGTGATTAGTTTATACTTTGCATCTGCAAGGAAAGGATACACTTTGTATTACAGGAGCTTGCAGTTATTAATTGCCTATGATTGTGTCCCACCAACACTACCTGCCAACTTTGTTTTGTGAAACATGTCAAATATACACAAAAGCAGAGAAAACTGTCAAATCAGTCTCATGTACCTTAAATCCAGCTTTAAAAATTCGTAATAGCCAATTTTATTTATAAATCCCCTTATTCCTACTGCCCCATGCCAGTTGGATTATTTTAAAGTCATTCACAAACATCGTATCAGTGGGTTAG
The DNA here is from genome assembly GCA_963573385.1 of Cacajao melanocephalus. Lineage (NCBI taxonomy): Eukaryota > Metazoa > Chordata > Mammalia > Primates > Pitheciidae > Cacajao > Cacajao melanocephalus. Next base: position 48,694 of record CAUYLG010047966.1, on the reverse strand, counting down.
TAAGTATTCCTGCCCCTGTTTGCATTATTTCTGGCACAATTCCTCAATCTCTGGGGCAATCTGATGGCCCTGATACTCCTTTAGTTTTAATGATGCAGGTTCTGGGACTCAGAAAATGATACCCCAAAATGAAGGCCCCAAAAGCAGCCTCAGAAGCAGATGTTTTCCTCTGAACTTCTGCCCTTCTGTCTTTTACACTCAGTCCTACCCAAGACTAGCCATATGAACTAAAATCCCTCTCCCCCAAGGCGGGTCATAGAAACCACAACTCCTTTTCCCCAAAGTCAGCCACAAAACCCAAAAACATTACTCAAACTTTCCTTCCACCTCTCTGTATAAAAACTGGCCATAAAGATATTCCCTGGGCTGAGGCGGGCGGATCACCTGCGTTTGAGACCAGCCTGACCAACATGGAGAAACCCCATCTCCACTAAATAAAATAAATAAAATAAATACAAAATTAGCTGGGCATGGTGGCGCATGCCTGTAGTCCCAGCTACTTGGGAGGCTGAGGCAGGAGAATTGCTTGAACCCAGGAGGTGGAGGTTGTGGTGAGCCGAGGTCGCGCCACTGCACTCCAGCCTGGGCAAAAAGAGCAAAACTTCATCTCCAAAAAAAAGAAAGAAAAGAAAAAAGAAATTATCTGACTTATTCTGTTTCACTGTAGGTCATAAGACCTTCATTCCTGAGAGGGTCCTGTCCCACACCTAGAAGGAAGGAAGGCTTCCTTAGAGAGGCCAAGAAGAATCTAGACAGACAGGCCTTGCAGGTTTCTCCTACTGAGTCTATTATCGTTAGATCATACCCTTTCTGTCCAATCTTATTCCTATACAATTGTCCTTATTTAGTTAAGTCTAAGCATAAAGATGGACAATTTCCCCGTGTCTCTGGGTCTTCAGTCTGAAGGCTCCTGCATACAGAGTAATAAATGTGGATGCCTTTTCTCCTATGAATCTGCCTCTCATCAGTGATTTTCAGCAAGCCTTCGGGAGTTGAAGGGGAAGTTTTCCCTTAGCCTATAGACAGGTTTCCTCCCATTTTTGTTCTTTTTTTGTTTTTTTTGAGGCAGAGTCTTGCTCTGTTGCCAGGTGCCAGGCTGGAGTGTAGTGGTGCGATCTTGGCTCACTGCAACCTCTGCCTCCCAGCTTCAAATAATTCTCCTGCCTCTGCCTCCTGAGTAGCTGAGAGTACAGACGTGTGCCACCACACCCAGCTAATTTTTATATTTTAGTAGAGATGGGGTTTCACTATGTTGGCCAGGATGGTCTCAATCTCTTGACCTCGTGATCCACTTCGGCCTCCCAAAGTTCTGGGATTATAGGCGTGAGCCACCATGCCGGCTTCTGAGCTTTTTTTAATTGTTAAAATAAATGTGAACTTCCTTTTTCAAAATAACTTTTAATGTACCTAATTACCCACCTCTTAGATAGACCTTAAGGTCTGGGGAAGAGTAAGCAAAGACCAGAGAGTTTGTTGTTGACACAAAGGAGACACACACATTGCTATAACCACCTATGTGACACAGATTCCACCGTGTGACATGAATGCACAGAACTCATTCCTTTGTGACTCCTTCCATGGAACTGAAAAGTTGTCTAGACCAGCCTAACATAAAAGCTTACGTTATGCTTGTCTAAGATGAGCCAGGAGATCTACCCAGAGACTGTTGAAATTTCTCAGTAAAGGAAATTTAATCAAATGTGTGGAAAAGTTTTGGGCTTGAAAAGCAATCATCAACTGCACTGAAGTGATTAAAAAAGAGTATCTATTGATTTTATTTATTTTTTTTTGAAAAAGCCAGCATTGCTGTCTCTTTTTTTCTATATATCTTTGACTTTCAACTACTTTATTTCCAATTTTGACCAGTAAAATAGAGATAGTATAATACTTCACTCAGTTTAGACCAGCAAAACAGAGATAGCATAATAAATACTTCACTCAGGAGCTCCTGATTGGCCTGTGGGAAAAGGGAGGGTTATGGGTGGGGCTGGGGTGGGGAATTGCTGCAGGAGACTTTCCCAGAGATTGAGATTATACATTGTGCTGGACCAGAGGAAACACTGCTGAAACCAGTAAAAAAAGAAACCATATTTTAAATAATCTCAATAGATTAGGGAAAAGAGCTATCCAACATAAAAGGAATCTGAAGAGGAAACAGCTAAAATAGAATTGCAAAAGAAAAACACATTCATTACTGTCATCTGCAGGATGAGGAAAACTGATTGATTTAGCATGGGGTGGGAGTAGGGAGCTGGGCTTAACTAAAAGCTACCTGCAAGCTTCTTTCTGCAAAAAGAAAGAAACGAGAGTCTAAATAAATCCACGCCTTATAGAAAATGGTTGCTTTTTAATAGGACTCAAACAGAATTCTTTAAATTGCAATCTTTAAATTTTTGTTTTTCAAAAAAGTCAATGAAGGGGATAAAACATTTTTCATACATTTTCTTATTGCAAATCTTACTGAACTTTAATGTTCAACAAAGCACCACATTATCACGTAAAACAAAAGGCATATATATGTTGGAATACTACATTTCAAAGTGCCTAGAACTTGAGAATTGTTCTTCTTTACCTGAGTAAGGTACATATTATGTTGGTGCAAAAGTAATTGTGGCTTCTGCAATTATTGGCAAAACTGCAATTACTTTTGCAGCAACCTAGTACTTTTAATGGCAAAATCTACAATTACTTTTGCACCAATCTAATATTATGACTGTGCTTTGTGTAAAAGATGAGGCCTGGGATGGGTAATGAAAGATCTATTCCAGTATTACAGGTCTGTAGAAATACAGGGCAGGCTACAGGAGGGCAAAGGTGTGTGCAGTGAGTAATCCCATGAGGTTTGCCTGAAGACAGAACCGATGAGTAGGGATATGAGAAATTCAACTGCACGATGGGAGGCGTAGGTCCTAGGAGAACTTACTTTCCAAGCTAAATTGTGTAGACCATTCCAACCTCCCCTTTAAAAAGTGAACAAGATTTGGAGACATGTATAGTATGTGTGAGGATGAGGAAATGGGTAGAGACCAATACTATAAGGAAAAACTGGAGAAGTGTATTTGTTTTGTCCTGAGGGAGGCGAAGATAAGAAATTTCACAAGCAAATTAAGAATTATATTATAAGGTAGATTATACACAGTTGCTCTTCTCTCCATAGAACTCAAAGAGAATTCACAATAGCCAAAAGGTGGAAGCAATCCAAGGGTCTATTGACAGATGAATGGATAAACAAAATGTGGTTTATGCATACAATGGAATACTATTCAGAAATTCTGACACACACTGCAACATGGGTGAACCTTGAGGACATTATGCCAAGTGAAATAATCCAGTCACAAAAAGACAAATACTTTATGAGTCCATTTATATATCTGGGGTACTCAAATTCATTAAGACAGAAAGTAGAATGGTGGTTTCCAGGGGTTGCAGGCAAGAGGAACAGAGAGTTATTGTTCAGTAGGTATGAAGTTTTAGTGTTGTGAGAGTTCTGGAGATTGATTGCATAACAACGTGTATGTACTTAACACCACTGGACCTAACAATGGTTAAAATGGTAAATTTTATGATATGTGTATTTTACTACAACTTTTTAAAAAAGAACTGAAGAGAGGACAAACATTTTAGTGGCATTGATAGAAATTAGACAAAAGAGTATTTTTGCTTTAAGGCTAATTAAACATTACAACAAGGTACTACTGAAGGAGGCTGTGGTTTTGCGAAAAGGGAAATACAAGAATTTATGAGATTTTTGTGCAGCCGATCTCAAATCAAAAAATGAGGTTTGTGGTCCATGCCTACTGCCTGCTGCGTGATCACTAGCTAGTAATTTAACATCTCTATGCTCAGTTTATTCACCATACTAGAAAAATCAAGCCAAGGTTCAAAGGTGCTCCAAATCTTGTTCACTGTTTAAAGAGGAGGTTGGAACGGTCTACACGACTTAGCTTGGAAAGTAAGTTCTCCTAGGACCTACGCCTCCCATCATGCAGTTGAATTTCTCATATCCCTCCTCACCTGCTCTGTCTTCACTCTCATGAAGTGCCAACATGGCCATTATTACTACAGAGAATACACGGAAGCACTCTTTTTAAGAATGTGACGCCCAGTGTTCTGAACTCTCAGCTTCTAGGAGAGCCCCACTTAGTCCAGCTAACAAAGGGTTCAGAGAGTTACAGCTCTTTGTCATGCTCCTGACACACCTGCCCATTTTTCATTCAGATAGTGAGGATGCCTGGTTTGAAGACCATGAGCTGGCTACATTATTTGGAAGGACACAGCCTGCTTTATTATCTTATACGGTATGAGAGAGATGGTCTCTGTTTTTAAGGGGATTTCATTTCCTTGCATGGCATGGGTGCAATTGTGCCAGGAAGGAAACTGCTTGGCAATACTTGTCTGGACCAAGCATCACGCCTGCCTCCACTGTGCTGGGAATTCCATTCTGGATCTGATCTGTCACACTGGGTAAGGCTCTCGGGGTCTAGGGTTGTTAGAGCTGCTGTCTGTCTGTGGTGACAGAAATGTTATGGCCAAGCAGGAACCACGACAGACACGCTAAGTTGTCTTTTGTTTTCTACGCAAGTTCTCAACCAAGTCAGTAGTTAATAGCGGGAGTACTAAAATGACCCAGAGGACTTTCCCACTGCCACAGTGGGGACAGTGAGGGGACAGACCCGGTCCACGAGTATGCCTCAATGATGATCCAAGAGGCAAGGCTAGCTCTCTAGCACGGGCTGTGCCACTGCCACCTCTATGATCAGGGAAGAGCCTCCATGACACTCCACAATGCAGACTCATGGTGCGTCCAAATATGTGCAAGACAGAATAAAAAGAACTGCCCTTGTGCCTCACTCTTATCAATTTGGGCCATTTGCCCTGAATTCCCACAGCCCTCATGTTGTCTTTTGGCTTCTTCACCCTCCCTCTGGAACTGCTACTGGCCTTGTCTGGAAGTACTTCTTCCAAAAAAACGATTACGCTATTACCCTTCTCCATTTTATTTTTAATCAATGTTGTTTGGTCAACTTTCTATTTATATGGAAAAACAAATCTTGGCATTTGCCGCTAACTATTTAGGAAAAATTAATTCCAGATTGCCTGAAGATATAAATATAAGTGGTGAAACAATAAACTTTTGGAAGGAAACCTAGAATATCTTGATGATTTTGAAGGAGGTAAAGTTTTGTTAATTTCTTAAAGGAATAACTATAATGAAAAAAAAATGACCTACAGCAGTGTAGTATGGGAAGTAAATTTAAAAAAGAAAAAAAAGACTTGTACTATATTAAAATAGGGACTTCTGTTCATCAAATGATACCATTAAGTTAGCAAAAAGGCAAGCCTCAGAATTATATTTTAAAAAACCACTTAAAATACATGTATATCAACAAGAGAGTCATATCCATAATACATAAAGAGCTCCTATAAATCAATAAATAAAAGTAACTTGACAGCATAGAAAAAAAAAATGGGCAAAAAACTAGAATAAGCACTTTAAACAAAAGACTGTACCCACAAAATGACAGCCAGATATAAAGAATAAGTTTTAGTGTTCTGTAGCACTGTAGGGTGAATATGGTTAACAACAATTTCATGTATATTTTCAACAAGCTAGAAGAGAAGATTTTTGAATGCTCACAACACTACCAAGTAATCAACGTCTGAGGTGATGGATATGCTAACTACCCTAATTTGGTTATTACATTGCATGTAAGTATTGAAATATCACTCTGTGTCCCATAAATATATACAATTATTAGATGCCAACTAAAAATAAAATGGAAAATAAATAAATAAAAAGTATCTAAATAATCAATAAACACACGAAAAGGCACTGAACCTCATTGGTCATCAGGAAAATGTAAATTAAAACACAATACTATACAATAACACACCTACCGGTCATCTAGAATAAAAACGACAGAGAATTCTGAGTTTGGGTGAGAATGTGGAACTGGCACCTTGGTGGTTAAAGAGTAAACTGGCACAGTGACTTTAGAAAACTGTTTGGCACTATCTACCAAACAAGTGCATTCACTGTGACCCAGCCATTTCACTGCCAGGGCTATACTCAATGGAAATCATACATATGTTCACCAAAAGACATGCTCACAAATATTCACAGGCAATCCTAACAGTCCCCAATTCAAGCTCTCCAAATGTCCACCCAAAATAGATGCACATAAGATGCACAGTGAGATCCTCAACAGCACACAGCATGAATGACATAAAACCTGGGGGTGGGTCGGTCACCGTGGCTCACACCTGTAATCCCAGGGAGTCTGAGGCGGGCAGATCACGACGTCAGAAGTTCGAGACCAGCCTGACCAATATAGTCAAACCCCTTCTCTACTAAAACTACACAAATTAGCAGGGTGTGGTGGTGGGTGCGCCTGTAATCACAGCTACTCAGGAGGCTGAGGCAGGAGAATCGCTTGAACCTGGGGTCAGAGGTTGCAGTAAGCCAAGACTGCACCACTGCACTCCAGCCTGGGCGACAGAGTGAGACTCTGTCTCCAAAAACAAACTACAATAAAAACCTGCGGGTGAACATCACAATGTCAGCAAACAGAGCCAGTCACAAAAATGTAAACACTGTATGATTTCCTTTATTAAAAATGTTCTTAAACAGGCCAAATTCATCTATCCCATTCAATGTCAAAATAATGGTTACCCTTAGGGGAATCGGTGTCTAGAGAGGGCATGAGAGGGACTTCCAGGCTGAGGGAAAAGTCCCAGTTCTTGACCTGGGTGCTGGTCACACAATCGTATCCACTTTGTGAAAATTTATTGAGCTGTATCTCATGATTTGCGTCCTTTTTTATATTTATGTTGTACTTGAATCAAGATTTTACTATGCTTATAAAAAATAAATGGACCAATAGCCCATAATACTTTAAGAAATGCATGATTTTTTAGAAAGAGTATTTGCGAAGCCCACTATATCTCCAATTTGTGTAAATTCAGATCACAAAGGAATAGGAGTGATGCTCACACACCCAGAAGTCAAGCGTCCTCTCCAAGACCACTTCTCCCTTACCCCATGTAAATGACAGGACAGTAGCTGCCCCTTTACATGGGCTACTGTGAGCACAGCGGCGTGCAGTGTATCCTGGAGAATGTGTTTCAAAGTGTGAACTCAGAAAAGAGAGAACTGAAGAATAAAGTTATATTCGCAAAACGTTTTGGCAATGACATTTTCAGCTAATCCTTACACAGCCAAAAAAGAGATAGGGTAGATCATTACATTCCCTAATTTTTCTAAAAATGAAGCTGAGATTCAGAGAGTCTGAGCAGTATGCTGAGGTCTTCACAGTCAGTGTATGGAAGGTGATGGGTGGTCCTCAAATGCCCAGTACAAGGCTCTTTCTACTGCAGCAGATAAGAGAAAGTCAGCAGCCAGAGGGGATCACAAAAATAATACACAGACGATGGCGCCGATGAAACGAATTCAACAGATGAAAAACATGGGACCCTGCGAGAGTTATCCAGAAGGTAGCTGTGAAGATCCCAAAGGAACTAAATCCTGAATTGAATACAGATGAGATGAAGAAATGTGTCTGCTTGAATTGGGGAGCTGTATGAAATTAGACCGAAAAGATGACGATTTGATTAATGTCTGTGATATATTAAATCTGAAGCAGTGTGCAGGTTTGCAGCAGGAACAGACCGCAGGTGGTTAAATACTTTAGGGGGCTCTTCCAACAGAAACCAAGCTTGAGGAGTTAAAGGCTTGGATTAGGGTGGTGATACTGGGAAAGACAGGGTGGCCGAGGACAAAAAAAAATATTTAGAGTATAATCGATGAGGTTAGACAGCTGATTTGTGACTGAAGCAATGTAGACATTTCCAAAAAAAGGGTGGGAACGAAAAAAAGTTTTATTAAAGCGAACAATTATTTGAAGAAGGAAGTGGTCCCCTCTCACCCTTAAAAAAGGAAATCTGGATTTCTGTTTCAGTAGAGTTGGAGTTCATTTTTTTTAAAGTTCGGATTTCTGCATGAGGATTCTAATGGAGACAAATGAGCAATAGTTTTATTCTGAACTATGACACAGATAACATCGTTTTATAGGAAACTCAAAATTGGGACTGGGAATAAGGATTTCAGCCTCGGTTTTGCTATTTATAAGCTGTGTGATCTTGGGCAAATCACTTTTGTTCTCTTGGCCTCGATTCTTCATAAACAAAAAAAGTGTATTGTCCTCAATGCTTGTAGGACTTTCCACCTCTAAGATTCCATGTAGGAAGTGGGACTTTAATTCATTTTTCACTTGTCATATTTAAAGCTTTGCACAGCATCACGCTGCTGTGTTCTGAAGTATGGTTCCACCAATCACATCAAGAGATTCATATAAATAGTTACACAGGGCAATTCTGCATCAACAGAATTGATTTCAAAATCAATGAGGTCTGAAAGAATGCAGTTCAAATAACTGATGCCAAGAGAAAGCGCTGAGGTTAGTTCAAATGAAGGCTAACTTGACATATCCCTAAGGCTTGGGGACAGCAGAAAGACCAGGAAATCCATGAGCAGAGAGGTCTCACTATATTCCACAAGGCAAGCACGTGATGAAGGAGACCCATGTCTATCCTATGCTTCCTCTGTGCCTGACACCTTGAAATAAGATGTCAAAGTCAGAAGATGAAGTTCATGGACAGGACTACATTAAAAATAATAGGTCCAGGGCAGCCAGAAATTCCAGTTCAGGGTCCTTAGGAAGAGTATGATGAAGATAGAAGAAAATGAACACTTACTGAGCATTTACCATAGAACAAGGTCTGATGTATTATTTCTTGAGTCTCACAACAAAAATGAAAAGGTAAAACTATTCCCCTAACGTCACAGATGGGGAAACAGCCTCAGAGAGATAATGTGACTTAACCAACACACACGGTTGCTAATAGGGCTAGAATGGAAACCCAGGTCCATCCAGCTCTGAAGTGCATATTCTTTCAACCTTCCCAAACAGCCAGGAAACATCAGAGTGACTCTTTTGGTTGATGTTCCTGGTCGTCTTTGACATTCTGCCAAAACATATGAGTGTTAAATGCATTCTTTACCTATCCATCTCTCAATGCAAATCACCCTCCCTGAAATCTTACCAACAGGTAATATATATCACATGTATTTCAAAGGCTATCTTCTGCAAGGGAAGAACATCCTGCAAAGGGAAATCCCTGAGTTGTAATGCAAAGGTAATGTACCTTGAGGAATAAATAAATCTGGCCCATGTACATGTACTTTTTTTTAAGTCTATACAACCAAACAGAACTGTGTGTCTGTTTTTGGAAGCCTCTGGCAGCCGAACATGCTAGAAAAACATGCTCTTTTCATGGCCACAGTGAGAAGGTAGTTCCTGTGGGTCCTCAATGGTGTGTGTCTGGGAGTGGGGGAAACTGCTGCAAACTCTCTGTGCTGTCAGCTCACCATCCCTAGGGCCGAGCCCCACTCACATCCATATTTCTTTTCCTGCTGTTGTTATGTGGAACCCCACCGAAAACGTGACTTATAAGGCTGGAAAGAAAACTCCCTTTACTTGTTGTTTGAATTGGCTTCTGTGGGAGAGGAAGACTTATGTTTTTGAACAGGCTCCCACGCTAACCCAATCTGGATATGCAATTCTAAGAACCAAACCATCATCAAGATAAGCTAAACCTCAGGGTTGGAGGCTGGGATACTGACCAGTGCCACTGATAGCACCTCCTTCTAAAACTTTTAATGACCAGGTAAAGAAGAAAGAGAACAAAAAATAAGCTTTTATTCTCACGAGTCTTTATGACACAATATGTACCAATGCTTACTTCAAGAAAACAGCACAAGTTTCCCTGGACTCTAGGGGAGGAGAGAAAATTCAAGGATTCCTGATCGTTAGTTTTGGGAAGCCTCATGGAAAGATAACAAACCCATCTGTAGTCAGGTCAGATCAAAGTCTTCATGGAAGACAAGGAGTAAGAGTGTTTTGGGCTCATAAGTTCAGGTAAGAATCCTTTATGTGTCTGTCGGATCTTAGAGTTTCCCAAGCAATTCCACACATTTTTCTCTTTCATTGACTCGTAGAAACAGTAAAAATAAACCAGTATTTTACAAGGCTCATGGCTTCACCCTCCGATCTCCCCTTCTATGTTAACTTCATCGGGGATGCCTATGTATTCACAACATGTAAAATATCATTTCTAACCCAGTATGCATCGTTCTAAATTCTGTTTTAAAGTGGTTTCTGTTTCCTAGGAGCTGATGTGCTTCTATCCATGTCCTATCAAAGTATCAAATAATATCCAGAAAAATAACCTTACAACATTGAAAACTAAAGTTCACAAATAACCTAATTGTATCAGAATTTGTAAGATGATCAGAGCCTAAGAATCCACCTGGAAAGGTAGGGATATGTCCTACTTCCCCACAGTGTGGCCGTCTCTGGACATCCGACATCCTTTGTGCACAAAGCAAAAAGTAACGTTTCCTACTCTGAGAATAAGCATCTCTTTAATCGTTTTTTTTTAAGCCTAGGTACCACTCTTGCCTTATCCTGGTCCTGGTCCTAGCGCCGGCAGAGATCCACACTTAGAAAATACTAGCAAATTTTTAGAGTTTGAGAATAAGGAAGTACTTCCTGGCATTTAAACAGAAAAAGAAACAAATAATGCAACACCTAGGCTACTGACAAATGAAGGAGGAGATGGGGAGTTTGGCCTTAGCCTGCAGTTTTAAGTGCCCAAAGTAGAGGAGAGCTTAAAGGAAAATAGATCTTTATGCTTAGCTAAATTTTATTTCATTTGCTGACATATCAAAATGACATTTTCAGATATGCAATGGTTCAAAACACTTAACACTCATGTAACTCTGGGAAACAAATAAACTTGAAGATTCATTTCAACTGAACAATAGAGATAAATTAAAAGCACAAGAATGAAAAAGTTAGTGTATTTCAGTAAAATGAGGGGCCATGTAAAATCAGTCAGAATAGAAATTTTCTTAAAGAATTATTCTTAATGTATCCGTAAAAATGATGACAAACACATAGCAAAACTAAAATGTAGTTTAGTTAGGATCTAAAGTTGGATCAATATTTACAATCCCTCAGAAGTGTGTGTGTATTTGTGTGCAAGAGAGACAGACAGACAGACAGAGATTGATTGGTTACAAGGAGACAGGGAAAAGATCAAGAGGATAGGACAAAAAAGAGAAGAATCTAGAATCTATCAGAGATAGGAAAGTGCAAAGACTGTATTATTCCAAGCAGCACCACCAAAAATTAGAACTGGAAAAAAACCTTAGAAATCCCCTAATCCAGCTGCTTCATTTCACGGATGTTGAAAGGTTTGAGAAGGAGCTTGTCCTAAGTCATTTGGCCAAAAGAACACAAAGCCAGGCTTAGATTCTGCATCTTCTGAAGCTTGGCTCACTGTTCTTTTTATGTTATATCATTCTGCCTTAATTCTGGAAATACAATGTGCCCAGAGCTTGATCACCTGAAAAACAAAATTCATCTTGAGAGGGTGGAATTCCCTTGTAGTGCTTCTGAACTGTGAAAGTTATATTAAATGTTGAGTCTCGATTAAAGGGAGAATTGGCTTTTCTTCAGCCTACCTGATTCTCATAACCACAGTATAAGGTCAGCATCTAGAAGAGGAGAATGGAATTCTTATTCAAAGTGGGGAGAGGCTGGGCCAAGGGCAGGCCCCTCTCCTGGCTCTGTGGTGGCTGCCGCAGCCAACACCACATCTAGGCTGATCTGGGCTCTTGACAGGAGTTTTATAAATGATTAGTTTGAGAGTTGTGCTATCGGCTTTTGTGCAACTGCGGGTAGCTGCTTCGGAACAGAGCTCTCATCAGCCTGGAATTATCGGGTCTTTGCATATGTGCGGCTGGAGATAAGCGGGGAAAATGTGCTTTCCTTGCTTGGAAATCAACAATATAAGGAGAGTGGGGATTCTAAGAGAGGAACATTATGAGGATAAATCTAAAATTTTAGAAAAGCTCTTTGTTACATTTTGGCAATGGTGGCTTTTTTTGTTTGTTCATTTTCTGTTTTTCTGTCGGTTTATTTTATTCTACTAGTTAGGTTCTGGACACAGAGTCAGTGCTAAATCAATATGTCTTTTAAGTGTGAACCAGGAAAAGTGGCTTGTAGCTGTGATTCTGGCAGGGGTCTGGGGTCTTGGACTGCTGGATTCTTTCTAAGACTTAAACCATCCTCACCAGGTTTGAATATCTCAGTTTCCTTGAACAGCAGAAAAAGGGAAACATTTTGTCTCTTACAGATGAAAACAAACTTCCAAAATAATCTCTTATTAATCGCTTTTATGCCATGAAACCTCCAAAATAATCACGTCATCATGAAATGAGGCATGCAGACAAAACAAACTAGGAAAGCCATCCCTGAGTGTGCATTTTACACAGCTCATCGCCGTGGCTGTACCACATACCCCTACAGAGAAGTAAAACCATCCACCCAATAGGGACACAGGCAAGAAGGGCTCTGGCTTTAAGTCTTACAGTTTGGAAGTTCCCACAAATCGCACACACACACAAATTTATTATAGACACCATCACTCCGGCATCAGCCTAGTGCAACCAGAAACTCTAAATACCCACTCTCATATTTAAATCCCAGGGAAATGCTTCTGCAAACCTCTTGTGTTATGTCTTCAAAACAAAAGGTTCAAATGCTGAGAACCTTACAGGGGTTGTGTTGCAGCAGATACACACTGCTTCCAGTTTGGGGAGGGATTTGGGTGAGGAAAGTAGTTAGCTAAGAGAAAAAATGTGAATTAAGTAACTTATCCAGTGCTGCCTATCAGAGAGAATGAAATGGCTTCTTGAAATACAAATATCATTTCCTGGTATTACTGAGTGTTCATTTTTCTGCTTCTCCTCCTAATCCAGTTCACGGTTCTGAAGATATTAACACATTACGGAGGTACTTACAACATTTGCACATGGAAGTGGAGGGGCATATTTTATTCTGAAGCAGATGATGCCATCTCCGACATGTATACATATGTAGGTCTAGATGAAACAGCTGAAACCTGATACTGATTCTTCCTACGGGCAACTAGTTGGATGTTGAAAGCTAGAATGGAGAACATTTCTAATTTTGTAAATATGTTTGAGATTTAATTACATCTTAAAACTTAAGAAGTCAATTTAAAATAACTTTCACTTCAAAATTTTATATTTATTAAGTATAATCTATAGTTTGTCTTTGAATTCTGATAGATAACTTGGAATATTTTATAAATAAAGACAACTTTTAAACATGCATGGAAATAAATTTCATTTCTTAAGTTTTACATTTACTTTAATTCATATTTGTGGTGAAAATATATTCAAATTTGTATACTTGCACAAAAATCCTTCATATCGGGGGTCATCAAACTATGGCCCACAGGCCAACCCCAGCTAGTGTTTTTAAATGCATAATCTCATTTATATGACACATTCAGAATAAGCAAATCTGAAGTGACAGAAAGCAGATTAGTTGTTGCCAAGGGCTGAGGGGAGTGGGGAATGAGAGTGACTGCTTAATAGATATGGTGTTTCCTTTTGAGGAGATAAAAGTGCTCTGGAATTTTATAGCAGTGGTGGGCAGCTATTTTTGTCAATAAAGTTTTATTGAAACTCAGCCACATATATTTATGAAATGTATCCTCTCTGGCTGCTTTTGAACCACAAACACGGGACTGGGTACTTGTGACAGACATCATGTGGCCTACATAATATTCAATATCTGGACCTTTTCATAAAACATTTTTCAGTTTCTGCTTTAGAACGTTATTGTCAGTAGAATAAAATTAATATTAAAAATCTTGATTCTAATTAGTATTTTGCTGAAATTAAGGGATAAAAACATAAGTTGTACCGTGTAAGTACGTAGTAGTTCATAATCTGCATATGTCTGTTTTATTATTCTTCCCAACATGCTGGCCCATCAACAGAATGCCCAAATGAGCAATAATAATTAAATTGCATCATTTTTGGGAATTTGCCAACTCTCAGACATAGAAAAATAATAGATCTAAATCTATTTTTGTTTTGTTGTTAGGAAGGAATATTTGTCAAAATAGGAGAAGAGACTGTATTTCATTTAGCAGTTTATTAGCTTGATTTATAACTTTTTAAATGATCAGACATATGGTATGTGGGCCTTCATTCGTGCTTTTGTCCAGGGACCTGAAATGTAAAGGGTGGGCCTGACACACCGGGACTTAGAGCTAAGACATGGTGAAGAAAAACAAGGTCAGTAGACAGGCCGTCTATTCCAAAAAAGCCTGGGGCTGTCAGGAGCTGAACTTTCCAGATGAGGCCCTTCATGCGGGCTAGGTGACTCCACCACAGCAGAAATGCAGGCTGCTCACATCTGTGTGACCGAACAAAAATCCCTCTTCTTTCAGCACAGGAAAACAAAACATGGTAGGCTTTGGGGGGAGCAGCCCGTTTGGAAAATAGTGGCTTTCTAAATGGACTTCTAAAAAAATTAAACTTAAGCAAAAATTTAAAACATTATACACGTAAAGGAGGTTCATTATAGGAAACTTAGAAAATCCAGAGCAGCACAAAATTCTAGAAAGTAAAATTACCCAATGCTCAGATAGAGCATTGAAAACTACATCCATGCAGATCTCATTCTACGCAGAGCTTTATGTTAATCACTTATTTATAACATTAAATTATATTGTGCACGCACTATTCCAAACTGCCTTTTGCACTTTGGAATAAATAGGAACACCATTCTTGTCATTAATTACACATCTACTTCATTTTGAATTGTTGTGCGGTATCCTATCTTATGAAATGCCATAAAGTGGTGAATCTCTTATTATTGGATACCTAGGTTGTTTCCAAAGTCAAACGTTTTTATTCACATGCTGAATTATTTCCTTGAAGTAGAAATGAAGGCATAAGTATTTTAAAGGCTTTGAGCCATACTGCAAAACTTCTATCAGGGTCTTTATATTTTGTCTTTGATTCTTAATATATTATTTACAATATTTTGGTTCTATTTCAGTATATTAAAGTATATATATTCTCATACACTCATTAACGCCTTGTATTATGATATTTAAATTGGATCCAGTACACATAAGGAAATGATTTTTTAATACTTATGTTTTAAATTAGAACATTTCCCAGATGTTTATCAAGAATATGATTTTCAAAGACATTTTCTGGTTATGTATGTTTTGTCTATTATTTTTTTTCTTAGATTTTGAACATTTTCTTCATATTAATGATATTTATCCCTTGTCTTTTATGCAGCAAACATTCCAGTTCATCCTTTCTTGTTTCTTTTTTGTTTATGGTGTTTTTATTTTTTAAATATTTTTAAATCTATCAATGTTTTTCTTTACGACTTTTGCTTTTCCTTTATGATGTTTCCTAAGAAAGGTCTTTCTAACCTTAACATTAAATAAATATCCATCTTTGATCTGTATTTTATTTATTTTTGAATTCACTTTAAATTATAGTTAAAGTCAAATTTGAAATACATAGATTTTAAAATTAGGAACAAGTACCTGTCCTTTATCCAGTATTGACCTGCTACCTACATCATATACTAAGTTGTTATGTATCCTTCATTTTGTGTTTAAAGTTTTTATACTGGTCTATGTTTATCTTGGCATTAGTAGAGCTCTCTTTTAATTACTGCAATTTGCCGGGGCTCGAAGCCTCATGCCTGTAATCCCAGCACTTTGGGAGGCCGAGGAGGGTGGATCACTTGAGGTCAGGTGTTTATAGGTAAGGCGTTTCCTTTTGAGGAAACGTTACCAGAGGTGAGGAAAGGGTAAGACTACAAAGTGGTGGCATGAGATTGAAGTGATGAAACTGTTTTATATTCAAATGGTGGTGTTGGTTATGCCAGTCGATACACATTGGATTTCACGGAGTTATACTCCAGAAATGTCAATTTTACTAAATATTAATTTAAATATAAAACAAAAATTATACTGAAGAACATAAAAGAAAATTTGTACAAATAAAAGCCATATAATTTACCTAGATTAATGAACTAAATGTAGTAAAAACTCATCTCTTCCTAAACAAGTCCTTCTATTTTATAAAATGCCAATTCAAATGGAAATGAGGAGGGAAAGGGGATTTAATTAAAATATTGTATAATTCTTCAATGCATTTGGAAGAAAATACATTCAAAAAACATTCAAGAGTAGAATACGAAATTTCACCTTGGATTTGAGACATATAAAATTGTCATAATTTCTTTTTTTTGAGACGAGTCTTACTCTGTTGCCCAGGCTGGAGTGCAGTGGTGCGATCTCAGCTCCCTGCAACCTCCGCCTCCCAGGTTCAAGCAATTCTCCTGCTTCAGCCTCCTGAGTAGCTGGGATTATAAGCACCCGCCACCACACCTGACTAATTTTTGTATTTTTAGTAGAGACAGGGTTTCGCCATGTTGGCCAGGCTGATCTCGAACTCCTGGCCTCAGGTGATCTGCCTGCCTCTGCCTTTCAAAGTGCTGGGATTACAGATGTGAGCCACCATGCCTGGCTGTAAATTTATTTTCCAGCAGGGTTTTATTATAGTTTATCAGTGTCAACTGGGAAAGGAAGAGTTCTAGAAGAAAAGTGCTTGAAAAAAATGGAGGCATAAGAGATTGTGGTATATTCAGAGAACTGTAAGTGGCTCTGTCTTGCTGGAGGGTGAAGTAAGAGGGATCCTATGGTTTGACTTACACAAATTTAATTTACAGAAATTACAGTGGAAATACACAAATATTTATGTAAGATGGTGCCTAGTGTAGCACTGTTAACAAAGTTCTCAAAACAGGAAATAGCTTAATCATTATTAACTTAATCCATCATTAGGGGACTGCTGAAAAATCTCTGATTTATTCATGTAATGTATCATTTCCCAATGTTAAAAAGATTGAGTTACATCTGTTTCCAATGACTTAGAAAGATCCCCAAAATAGTATTAGGTTACAAAACAAGTCATAAAACAATAAGATACTATCTCGTGTTTGTAAAAACAGGCAATAAAAAAATGTTTTGACTTAGAATGTGTTTTAGTATTAGGTTGAGTATGTTGACGGCTCCAATTCTTTATTCCTCTTTATCCCCGCCATTTGCCATGGACTTTCTGGTTTTCTCGTCTGGAGTGGTTTTCCCATTTCATGATACTTAGTCTATCCATGTGACTTGCTTTGGCCAATGAACATTAGCACTTGTGATATAAGAAGAGACTTGAAAAATCGTCACTACTGTGAGGACATGTCTGGACTAGCCTTCTGAAGGATGAAAGACAGATGGAACACAGTCAAGTCACCTCAGTTATCCCAGGAAAGCCTTCTCTAGGTCAGCCTTCAGCCAGCTAATTCCTTGTGCACAGGCTCAGCCAAGATCAGCAGAGCCATCTGGTCGACCCACAGCTGACCACAGACATATAAGCAAGGCCAGCTGAGATCCCAAGTTAGCCTGGATCAGTTAAACACTGCAGACTTACAAAATAAATAACTGTTAATTGTATGTCTCTGAGGTTTTGTGGTAATGTTATGAAGCATTATTTTAGCCATAGATAACTGATAGGCTATATTTGTATATAATATACGCTTACCAAAAATCTGGACAGATACATAACAAATTATTAACACTGGTTACCTCTAGGGAACGGAATGGTTGGTTAACATTGTACTCCCACACATGAAAAGTATTGATGTCCTCTCTAAGAAACTGAACTGCTGTTTCTGCTTTGATCCATTTTCTCCCCTTAATGTGTTCTTAAAACACCAAATATAGATAAAATAGGTCTTGATCCCGGTGGCTGCCTAGGGCCTTAAGATTAAGCCTGAATGATTGCAGGAATAACATTCTCAGAAGTTTAAGAATAGTTGGCTTTTGTTCTTATCTACCAGGCTAATAGGCTGAACATCAGTGAATGAGACACTTAACCATGATTTTAGCCATTTTTCCTTATTTATAAAGCTGCAAATGGCTGAGCTAGGGGTGAGATCACTGAGATAATGATTATGTCTATTATAAACAGAAACAGCCATGTAAGAAACTGTTACAAGTACCCAGTGTTCTTTATAAATGTGTTATAAGTTGAAAGTGCTTAGAATAGCAATGATGATGATGATGATGATGATGATGATAATTTGTTAATTTTAAGCCACACTAAGAGCCGACTGCCATATGCTCTCTCAGTCTTCTTGAGATTGACCTAATTTGGCCTTTCAGAGGATTAAAATAGCTGAGTTATTTTATAGATAAGTGGATACTGATATATGGTTATTTCTTTCATTCATGCCAACTCTCTGGGAGAAAATTTAATTCTTGTTTCAATCTTTAGCAAGTCTAGAAAAAGAAATAATCACAAGTTATTGATTGGTTTGGTTGCTCACCCCACATTAAGCTTCAACCAATAGCTGTAACCAATGGCAAGACATTTAAAATAACTGTAGACATCCAAAATATCAGAGGGTCTTCTGTGTGAAACATAGAACTTATTAGAGGTAGTCGGATGGGAAAATAGTATGAAAATATGTCAGGGTTGAGGGTTAAAAGTACCTGGTTCCATCTCCTAATAATGATGTGTCCCTAAGTTTCTTAATTTCTGTGTCTTAGTTTCCTCATCCATTGAATAGAAATAATGAATAGAGAATTCATGTTACAGAAACTAAATTCAGTTACTTGCTACCACCTCTGTACATCTACCCTCTACTTAATAAAAAGGCTGGTAAAGGATCAATAAAGAATAGACATGCTATTGATATTGACACTTTTCATGTCTCTTATACTATCGCTTTGACTTATTTCCCTTTCCCCAGTATGCTATTATTTTCTAATGTCTGCTTAAGCAGTGATATGAAACAAAATCTTATACACTTTAGAACAGTTCCATTATCATCCAATCCTCTGAAATCTATAGTATGTTTGAAGGGAGACAAGCCTCTGAAAATGGTATCAGTCCTACTGCACATTTGAATATTATAAGATCCTGGTCAGAGGACATAGGGTCACTTGCTCAATGTTATATCAACAGAATAGGAACAAAAATCTAGGACCCTATCCTCCAGGCCATAGCAACCTCTGAAATATTTCCCAAACAGTCTATGTCTATAGAACCAGTCCATAGTAAGCTAATAATGCTGAGGAACATGCAAATATTTTCATTTAGGTTTTTTTGTTTTTTTTTTTTTTGAGATGGAGTCTAGCTCTGTCACCTAGGCCAGAATGCAGTGGCACGATCTCAGGTCACTGCAACCTCCATCTCCCGGGTTCAAGCGATTCTCCTGCCCCAGCCTCCCAAACAGCTGGGATTACAGGCATGCACCACCAGGCCTGGCTAATTTTTGTATTTTCAGTAGAGATGGGGTTTCCCCATGTTGGCCAGGCTGTTTTCTAACTCCTGACCTCAGGAGATCCTCCTGCCTCCCAGAGGGCTGGGATCATTTAGATTTTTAAGTGCTTATTCATTGGAAAACTAGAACAATATCCCCGTATGTTGAGTTTGGTGAGAGTTGGTTCTGACCACCTCAAACCTTCCAACCAAAAGCAACTTCATGTGCTTCCTTCTAAATTCTCTGTGGTTTACAAGTATTCTGTTGGGCTTCCCCAGTCCCACTGACACCCTTTCTTCTACATGGCAGCAGCCGTCTGTGGCGGCAGAACTCCCAAACTCTGGCTTCTGAGTTTCAGTCACCATTTGCCTCTTGGCCAGAGTGGTCTGCAGACTCCATTAGAAGTCCCTCTGCTTTGTGTTCTGCTTTCAGATTCTTTGCTAATTGCTTCTTTCTTTTGAGGGGCACAAAAACTGCCTGAGCTTCCCTGCCTCAGTAGGCAGGATGTTCTCTGCTTTCAGATGTTTCAGCCCTTCCAAAATGTGGTCTTGATCTTGGGAAAAGAAGTAATTAGCCTGATGGGGAATAAACTGCTGTTTCAGCAATTTTCTCACTACTGGGTTTTGAAGTAATAGAGGGCCAGGCAGGTCAGAAAGAAGTTGAGTGCTCTTGAGTTTCAATGCCCCACTAAGCTCACATAGCAACTACTGGCACTCAAAGCTCATTAGTTCTAACCCAACACTGCTAATCGCCCTGAGTGATGAATCCCCTTTCATGGACACTTAGAGAGGCATTTGTTAACATTTAACCTCAAAGTGCCCAGGATGGCCTTCAAGACATAGGTCTCACAAGTTGATATGAACTTGAAGAAAGAGTACACCGAGGGCTATAATAGGAAACATGGGCCTACATTGTGGGGTCCTCATATAGACAAAAATCACTCTAACTATTCCTCCTAGAAGAACTTTATCATATTGTTACAGGCAATATTCCTCTCTTCTTGGTAACCCTAGGATTGAGGGAAGTTTTTAGATCTGTAGATACAACTCTTTAGATATGGATTTCTCAACCCCAACTCTATTGACATTCCAGGACGAGTAATTCTTTGTTTGGGGGCTGTTCTATGCATTGCAGAATTTGGGCAGCATCTCTGGACTTAATAGATAGATGCCAGTAGCAACCTCCCTCCCCTCTACTCCCCGTCCAGGGTGTGAAAACAACTGCTAGTGTCTCCAGAAGTGGCCAAATGTCTCCTGGGGGAAAAAACTGCCCTCTGATGAAAACCACTGCTTTAGAAAATTGCTACCAAGATTTAATTTAAAAAGTGGAATACGGTAAAATAGGATCGGATAAAAAATATCTGACAACATAGCATAAGAGAAAGTATTGTTTCATGAACATGTATTTCATACTCATTTGTTTGTATGTATATGCATATAAATAATGTGGATTATGGTAAAAAAAAAAAAGATTAACAACGCTGAGAGAGTATCTTCACCCTCAGAAAGCCTATTATTTATCTACGCTCTTACTAAGAGATGGGTTATAGTCTCCCATTTAGAAATCTCTATTTCTCTTCAATATTGTATTATATGCTTTTGTTTGGTTTTTTTAATTTAATATGATTTTCTTTCAACCACTAATGGGCACTTTGTTTTCTAACGTATTAAGACAAGTGTAGGATTTCTGTCTACCTTAGATAGCATAAAATTATCAGAACAAATTATCATGGGTCATCCAGGAGGTTAGGGAGTCTTTATGCTGAGAGAAATAGTAAAATATGTGTAAAGCTGCCAGGTCTTGCCATCTTTGGGCTTACTATTTCAGGAGACAATTATTAAGCAATGTGTATTTAAATCTCACTTTATAGATATATGACACAGGTTCGATGGTTAATACCAAGTCAAATTACACAAGGAAATGACATTTGCTGTCAGCTGGGGACACAGGCATGAACACATAAAAACTCAAACAGTACAAAACAGCAAAATAATATTTAACAACACCAACTCTGTTTCAAGTCAAGTCAAGCTTCATAGACAAAAAAGCAAGTGTGAAAGACAACCTTTTCAGTTTTGACCTTAAGTCTGTGGTAACCGTAGAACACGGAACTGGAGTTTTATCGAGAGTCGTAAAGCACATATTAAAGCTAAAATAGACAGCTAGGGTGAGTGAGAAATGCTGAATACTTAGAAAAAAGTAGAAATGGGTCAAGATAAGAACCAACAGGAGGTACGGTCAAAGTGAGAAGTTATACAAGTTAGGAGGTTCACAGAAGAGAGAAGATGAACTAGGTCTCAAGAGTTCAGCATCTGAGACTCTAGAATCAAACCAAAGACCAAGTGAAGCTTCTCTATTTTCTTCTTAAATATTTCCTTTCTGGGGGAAAAAAAAAAAAAAACACCACACAATCTGCTTTGAAGATATGGCTGTGTAGTTGTGTGGAAAGTGGGTGAAATAAGAAAGAAAAGAAGAATATAGCCGGTCTAGTTAACTTCTTGAGCGGGAAACTGGATCAGTTACCTGAAATGAATAACCTAACAATGAGTAAGACAAAGCCTGGATATTTAAGAGCTCACATTTGGGGTAAAATTAGGAAGACAGGGGGTGGTGTCATATAGAAGAAGAAACAAAAGGGATGCTGGAAATCATTTTAAAATGTACCTACAATCTACAGTGTTGAATATCAAATGTTGCAGACGTTGAGAAATAGCAGATCTGGCAATGGTGGATTACTATTGCCCCCTGGAAAGAAGTTTCCCTAGAATTTGTGCCCTCCACACTAAGAAAGGTTTTCTGGGTGCTACAGAAAATAGATAAGAGTTAGTTTTACACGGAGAAATCTTCAATCGTATTCTCTCAGTACATTTTTGCCTTTTTCAATTGGTTGTTTTTAATTTGAACTGCCTTTCAATAACGGATGCCTCCTTTGTTTCCCACAGAGAGTTTTAGTAACTTTTATCTTTCTATAGAGAATTTATTTCAGATATATTTTAAATTCATTATTGTAGAGTTTTATCATGTATGTTTTATAGTTTCTTTGTTATCTTTGGCCATATCTAATCTCATTGTTTTATTATTTTTTGTTCTTTTTCAAGTGTTTGGGAATGAATGCTTATTTACCCATTTTCATTCTTTCTATCTTAATAGTAGAATATATAATAATGTGAATTCATTCTACTTACATCACTGACTGTACAAATATGATAGGTATATAGTGTTATCATTTGGATATTACATAAATGGTTTTAACTGCATGTTTGATTTCCTCTTTAAAGTTTAAAAAATAGTTTAACCTTATATTGATTTTATTAATTTTATTTTTCTTTGTTATTACTTTTCACTCATAGAGTGTGAGTTTGTGGCCAAGTACACTAACATTTTACAAATATTTCACAGACTTTTGAGAAGACTATTTTCTGTTTGTAGATAAGTAGCTTTCTGATAGCTATTTATCAGATCAAAATTAAGCATCTATATTTGAGAGAGGGTCTCACTCTGTCGCCCAGGCCAGAGTACAGTGACATGATCTCAGCTCACTGCAGCCTTGAGCTCCAGGGCTCAAGGGATCCTCCTGTGTCAGCCGCCTAAGTAGCTGGGACTATAGGCACACACTACCACACCCAGATAATTTTTGTATGTTTTGTAGGGATGGGGTTTCACCACATTGCCCAGCCTGGGGACTCTGGTGATCTGCCCACCTCAGCCTCCCAAAGTGTTGGGATTACAGGTGTGTGCCACCAAGCCCAGCTTAAGCATATTTTTGATATTTCTATATTTATTCTCATTTTTCCAATTGTTCTGGCAAAAGTTCAAATGAATGTATTAGAATATTCCAGTACTGTGGAATATTCTGTATCAGTGCTGTGGTATTTTTTTTTTTAATTCTACATGTTCTATGGATTGTATCAATGTCAATTTCCTGGTTTTGATATGGTACTGTAGTTATACAAGGTGATAACATTGGGAGAGGCCGGGTGAAGGGTACACAGGAACTTTCTGCAAAATGTTTTTACATTCCTACAAATCTATAATTGTTTCCAAAAAAAGTAAAAGTAAATAAATCACCCGTAATCTCAGCACCTTCCGGATCACGAGGTCAGGAGTTCGAGACCATCTTGGCCAACATGGTGAACCCTGTCTCTACTAAAAATACACAAATTAGCCAGGCATGGTGGCGGCTGCTGTAATCTCTACTTGGGAGGCTAAGACAGGAGAACTGCTTGAACCTGGGAGGCGAAGGTTGCAGTGAGCCGAGACAGCGCCATTGCACTCCAGACTGGGTGACAAGAGGGAAACTCTGTCTCAAGCAAAAACAGCAAAAAAATAAAATAAAATAAATAAATAAATAAAGCCACTGCTTGCATTTCTAACAGGTTTCACATCATATGTTTTGATGTTAGTGGTTCTGTCATCTACTACACGAAGGTTCATAAATATTAAGCTATAAATTGTACCCTTGATTATTTAAAATAGATATTTTTGTTTTAGTTCACGTCTTTTACCTTGAATTTTACTTTGCCTGATGCTGATTTTGTTACCCCAGCTTGCTTTCTTTTACTTTCTTTCTTTTCTGTCTTGGAGCATGTATGTGTGGGTGTGTCTGCATACTCACAAGTCTGGCGAGTCAGCTTTTACCATTCTCCATTTTTAAACTTATTTCATATTGTTTTAGTGTGTCTCTCACAAACAAGAAATAACTATCAAAGATTTTTATTCCTCCGATTTTGATACAATTTTAGTTCATTCATTTTTATTGTGATGCCTTAACTTTATACCTTAACCATATCAGGTAATTTGGACAGTTAAAAATTATTGTCATAAATTTTTTTTCCTTAAAACTGTAATATTAGGCTAATACTTCCTGAAATGTAATATTTTAAGGGAGATAGCTAATGCCAGCATTATTATTTTTTCCTCTGAGGCAAACTGTTTTTGTCATCTAGATAACTGTAGGGTTTTTGTTTGTTGAGGTTATTTTCCCTTCATCCCTTGATTAAACTTTTCTCCTTAGAATCAGGATACATTTAGGCCACTTTCATTACTTTTGCATGATACTCTCTTAACCTTTTCAAATTACAGACTGAAATCTGAAGAAAACAAATTAGAGATTTTCTGAGGTTTTCTCCCATTTCATACTGAAACTCTATATCATAGAGGCTCAGGAAAGGAAGACATTCATTCTGATTCCTCCAGTTGACTCTGTTCTTCTAAACGACTGAGTTTTATGTTTGATCATGTTCCTTCCTGCTGACCTTACAGGGTGCCAGAGGTGAATCTGTATTTGTCCATATTTGGGACTGAAATGGCTTGTTTTTCTGAGTGCCTGTTGAAATCTGTCAGGGCCAGAGGAAGAGGGGAAGAGCAATGTTACCTTTTTTTTTCTTCTGTGATTTACTTTATCAAATTAAAAGTCAAATAAATATCCCAAGAGGAGGAGGCAGGGAGAGAGCACAGGAACTAGTATACCAAGGCTGAGACCTGAGGTTGACTGTACTAGCCCCCAGCTGTACTTGACATGATATCCTAGGAGAGTGAGAGATCAGTGCCCCAGGCCCCAACCCAGCCATATGCAAGCCTGAATCCTGCTTGTTCAATCCTGACCCTTGGCATCTCCCCAGGACAATCTTAGAAGCTGCCCTCTGTCACTGCATTGCAGTGCACCCTTCCTGGGGCCCGGTGTCTGAGCTCCAGGGTTTGCTGATGGCCCCTTCTGCTTCCTTCCGAGAACACGGTTTCCTTCAGTGATTCCCGTCCCAATTTCCCAATTGCTGTTGCCTCAATCCAGACTTCCCTGCATTGTATCTTAGAGAATGTATGAACTCTTTGCTAAGTAGATGGTGACTGTTCTTTTTCCATTACGAACAGTGCTTTTTCCTTATTGCTACTATTTCTTTGGCCATGTCACTGGGAATGTTGGGGGAAGGACTTACAAGCAAAAGTTTATATTACCACATTGAACTAGGATGCAACTTTTTCTTTTTTATATATTATTGGTTTGGCCTGTGATTCACTGTCATTTCCTCAAGGTTAAAAAATATATGGCCGGGCACAGTGGCTCCTGCCTGTAATCCCAGCACTTTGGGATTCTGTACCGGCATGGGGTTCACCACGTTGGCCAAGCTGGTCTCGAACTCCTGACCTTGTGATCCACCCACCTCTGCCTCCCAACGTGCTGAGATTACAGGTTATTTATTTACTTTTACTTTTATTTGGAAATAATTATAGATTTGTAGGAATCTAAGTACATTTTGCAGAAAGTTCCCATGTACCCTTCACCCGGCCTCTCCCAATGTTATCACCTTGTGGATCACAAGGTCAGGAGTTCAAGACCATCCTGACCAACATGGTGAAACCCTGTCTTTACTTAAAATACAAAAATTAGCTGGGTGTGGTGGCGTGCGCCCGTAGTCCCAGCTACTTGGGAGGCTGAGACAAGAGAATCACTGGAACTTGGGAGGCAGAGGTTACGGTGAGCCGATATAGCATCACTACACTCTAACCTGGCAACAGAGCAAGACTCTGTCTCAAAAAACAAAAATTCTCCTCACCTGAGGATACTAGACAGGTTAGAGTGACATGAAAGCTACTCACAGTCGTCATTTTCTATAGGGGCTGCCACACACCTTGCTGCTGGCTGGGCACTCTTTTTGGGATTGGGAATCCCGTTTTCAGAAACTTCATGCACAACTGCCCCGTGCCAGCCCCAAACAACATACCTGCTCTGCCTTCCTCAAGCTACAAGAGCTGAGGCTGGCTGTATATGGGAAACAGCAGGACCCAGGACCGAACGCAACCAGTCTGCGTCTGCACTTACCTTCCACGCCTCTCATTCATTCCTTTAAACTGATTTTTTTTTTCTCTCCTGCCTGGGCTTTAAAGACACTCAACTACCTTCCTCTCTGCTATGTCCACAAAATGATCCTTTAGTAAAAGGGGAGGGAGGGCATGGAGCATGAAAAAGAAAAAGAAATAGAATACCCAAGGGACATAGAGTTGATTCTGTCTAATTACACTTTTTAAATTCCCCTAATTGCTCTGTTTAATTATTGATGTGGAAAGTGTTTCCTTTTAGGGAGGGAGTTAAGTAATCAAGAGCCCTGAGGACCAAGAAGACAGACATCACCTGCTCTGGGTTTGGTAATTAAGGCATTATCCGTCACCCTGGGAGCAGAGTGAACGCTGGTGGGAGAGTGAAACCCCCGCCGCCACGCCCCGCTCCCCACAGCACAAAGATCACACACCACAAAGTGCCAAGGGCCCAGGGTCTTTGGAAATGCATCTAAGATAACCTCACAACCCAGCAGCTTCTAGGAAGGCTGATTGATCAACAGAAAGGGAAACAAACTCTGCTGCCATGTATTCCCATTCTGCTCATTGATTTTCTTCCTTTTACAAACATTTGTTTGTAGGCTTCCAACTATGGCTGCAGCAGATCTAGCTTTGTGGATGTTTGCTCCCCTTTATTATCTGTAATTGTGTGGGGACTTCAAGTCACAAAAGGCTAATATTTAAAGTGTCAATATTCTTGGTTGCTGTTTGCTTTTTTGGGAAATGTATAATTGAAGTACAATGACCTAGTGCAGATATCACAATATCACTATTAATGTGGTTTTTTTTTTTTTTTGAGAAGTTTCACTCTTGTCGCCCAGGATGGAGCACAAAGGTTTGTTATCAGCTCATTGCAACCTCCACCTCTTGGGTTCAAGTGATTCTCCTGCCTCTGCATCCCGAGTAGCTGGAATTACAGGCACCTGCCACCATGCCCAGCTAACTTTTTTTGTATTTTTAGTAGAGATGGGGTTTCTCTATGTTGGCCAGGCTGGTCTCGAACTCCTGACCTCGTGATCTGCCCTCCCAGCCTCCCAAAGTGCTGGGATTACAGGTGTGAGCCACCACGCCCAGACTAATATTCTTATTTTTTTTACAGCTATCAATAGTCATTCTTCTTAGCCCCCAGGATTAGGCAGTGCCTCCTGGGGTGGCCAGATACATGTATACTGATCCATGTTATTGGAATGTAGAAGGAGATCTACTAGATTCTGACTTGGAATCCAATTCAGTATGGATCATACAGTCAGGGAAGTCATAACGCTGTATGAGTAATACACGTCTCCATTCCTAATGCGTGAAATGTGAAGGCTGCACTGCATGGACTCCAAAGTCCCATCTACTGCTAACATTCTGGACACGTGTGTCAAGGAATAAAAACTCTGGCAGGCAACAAAAAGGATGGGAAATGTGGCAGACACAGAGACGTGCTACTCAGATCACCATTCAGGCAAGGACTTACTTGCCATCCAGCTGTGTGATGTGTGGGCAGCTGATAGGTTCCAGCTGTTAGAGCCTATAGGGTCCATCTCACTAGCGAGCTCATGATTTGCTCAGAGCAGAGCTTGGTCAATAGTGGAACAAGGTCGTGGCATAAAGCTTAGCCCAGGGACTCTTTTGCTTAGTCATCTTTGCTCCAATGCTCCCCACTCCCCACTGGTCTGGCAGAGACTGTCAGGTCTGCATGGGGGTCTGCCCAATCCAGCTTTCCTCCCTTTTCTTTTCCAGATTTCCCTCTCTCAGACACCTTTTGTACTTCTATCTCCATCTTAGGATCCACTTCCTGGAGAACCCCCATGGTGACAGAGGATGAACTGCAAAGTAGCGTGCAACAACACAGAAGAGGATGTGAGGGATCCAACCACTGGGGGAACTGAGGAAGGCAAAGTCATGAAGGAAACGGCATTTGAGTTGACTTTGAAGATGAACAGGAGTTGAATGAGTAGGAAAGGATAAAGGCATTTCAAGCAGCGGGATGGACACATGCAGAAAGGCTTGATATAAAGAGCAGGATGTGGGAGCACGGGTAATGCATGGAACCTGGAACCGTGTAGAAGCGTGCAGTGGTGGGGGCGGGGAGTGACTCGGGGAGATAAAGCTGGGAGATACGGGATCCAAGATAAACAGCTGTCACAAACGCCCTATGTATATGCTCCTATTGGTTGGTAGACTCTGATAAAGGGAAACGGTAGCCCTGGGAAAACGATGAGCTGCACACAGCAATAAAATATGGAGAATTCCACAGCATAGTATTTTTGACAGCCCTAAAAAAAGATATTTTACTTCTATGTAGGTGGTTTCCTTGAAAAAAATAGCACCTGTTATTTGTTAGGGAGAGAATGAATTGCTTGTCCCATGGTACAGTAAAATCAATCATATGGTAACACCAATCTATCAGGTAAAATTCATTCTCTGGGCCCATGTTTTGAAGAAAACGAATGGCAGTTAATATTCCTATTTCTGACTACTTATGCAAGAGGAGAAAAAGACATGCGTCTGTGGTTCTAAAATCACTTCCTCAAGCCCATTATCAAATTCTACCAAGGAAGACCATCCGTCCTAAAGAAGTTATTTTATAAATCATAATTTGCTTTCATTAAAAAAAAAACATTTCCCATACTGCATTCCAAGAAACACAGAGTCCTATGCGTTTTTTTAAAAAATGCTTTCCATTGTCATCATAATATGGGAAACACTGTATATGACAAATCCCATTTGATTTTTTCACAGTGAATCTTAGGTCCACGGGCTTTAAAAGTCTACTGTAAAAAAAATCCATTTAGGTTTGGTGAATTCATTTTCCATTCATATTTGACCACAAAATCCTCCTACCTTCATAACTCCCATGAACGATATGGAAGTCACACTACAAGGAAAATATTTTGTGGGTTGACTTTGAGGAATTCAAAAGCATTTCATATCAAAACTCACTGAACACAACCCCAAAGTTTCCTTGTAAATGTTTTAGGGTCACCCCATGAAATGAGAGGGTGGCTAAGCAGGTGGTTTCTAGAACTCCCCTCCCCAATTCAGTCATCATGGATTGTATTATATATTAAGAATTCCTAACAGATTTTTTTTTTAAGAACAAGAATGAGTTCTACTGCTACAAACATTTGAAACCACAACAGTAATCAATCAATCTATTTACCTAACTACATACACACACACACACACACACACACACACACACACACACACACGTGGGCATATATCGACCATTAGGAAAAGGAGAATGACCAGGGGCCTGATCTCAGAGGAAGAAATGCCCCCTTTTCATCCCTTTGAATAGATGCAACACAAAGTTTCCAAGGGACACTCCTGCTCAGACATACACAATACCACCTAAAACATAGTTCTTACTTTCAGCTTTGAATGAAGTTAAGAGGAAATTGCAAGGCTCATTATCACTAATCATTTGAGGTATCAACAATGTCTACAAATGATATCCAGAAAAGATGGCTACAAGAAGTTATGGGTCAAAGGAAAATCACAACAATAATGTCAACAAGGTAGTTCACATACAACATCTCCAATCCAGACCAAAGTCAAGCAAGGTGGACACTATTATCCCCACTTTCCAAATGACTAAACGAAAGTGTAGAGAGTTTCAGTAACTTGTACAAAGCCAAATGATAAGGAGGTGTGGAGAGACTTGAACCCATGGCAGGCAGATTTCAAAGGTGGTCCTGTTACAATGATAGTGAGTCATGTGGTCCTGTTACACAGGCAATGAGTCATACTAACTTTAAAAAATCATATATAGGCTGGGGTTGGCGAATCACCTACTCTTAGGGAGGCCGAGGCAGGCAAATCTCGAGGTCAGGAGATAGAGACCATTCTGGCTAACATGGTGAAACCCTGTCTCTACCATATATTTAAAATACAAAAAACTAGCTGGGCGTGGTGGCAGGCACCTGCAGTCCCAGTTACTGGGGAGACTGAGGCAGAAGAATGGTGCGAATCCGGGAGACAGAGGTTGCAGTGAGCCGAGATCACACCACTGCACTCCAGCCTGGGTGACACAGCAAAAATAAATAAATAAATAATATATAGACAATCTAACAATCTGTTTGGATACGAAAAAAATAGATTATTATCGATGTGTCTCAAAGTTAGCTCCCTTGTAAGACTTGGGGGAGTCTGCCACGACCCGAAATGTAAATGGTGCTTCAAAAGCTGATAGTCCTGGATTATGGCTTGTCTCTGCTTTATACTTCTCATGGCCACAGTCAGCACAACTCAGAGTCAATACAAGTGTAAGCAGCTCCATTTCTCAGTTCTCTGTATGTGGCTCTTCACTTTTGTAGTATGACAAATGAATACAAGGCAGGCATTTTCTTTCTTCCACCTGGTGGTTTTACAGTATTGACTCAAGTCCTTCCTCTCTTCCCCTGAGACCTCTTTGAGGTGGGCCAGTGAGGGTCCTGATCCCTCTACTCTGGCTAGAAATGAGCCCAATGACTCACATTCTGATAAACAGAATCAGATGCTATTGTTTCCATTTGATTGAGTCAGGCAACTATTCCTGAGGTCGCTTCAGTGCCATTTGAACTCAAGAGAATCCATGTATTGCATGAGCCAAAACTTCTAAATTTAATCCAACATTTACGGAATAAGCATTAAAATATGACTGTGCAATTTTTTTTTCTTTTTATTTTCTTTTTTTTTTGAGACAGAGTCTCACTCTGTCATCAAGGTGGACACCTCTCGGCTCACTGCAACCTCCACCACCCGGGTTTACGTGATTCTCCTGCCTCAGCCTCCCAAGCAGCTGGGACTACAGGCATCAGCCACTACGCCCAGCTAATTTTTTTGTATTTTTAGTAGAGACAGGGTTTCACCATGTTGGCCAGGATGGTCTTGATCTCTTGACCTCATGATCCACCTGCCTTGGCCTCCCAAAGTATTGGGATTATGGGCGTGAGCCACCATACCCTGCCGACTGTGCAATTTTATCATGATATTTCTCCTAAGTGAATTCAAAGCAAAGCATGGATTGAGTTTGTTCAAAGAATGACCAACTCTTAAAACATGTTCATTAGTAAATAGCTCACTCTTCAAAATCAAGAACTCGGGGCTGTATTTTCATTAACTTTTCACACAG
Source organism: Cacajao melanocephalus (assembly GCA_963573385.1). Lineage (NCBI taxonomy): Eukaryota > Metazoa > Chordata > Mammalia > Primates > Pitheciidae > Cacajao > Cacajao melanocephalus. The sequence continues at coordinate 17,458 of CAUYLG010047966.1, read as the reverse complement.
TTGCAACCCTGATGAACAAGCCACCCTTGCATATCACCTTCCCTTTCATCAGAACAGGAGTTTTCAAATGGCAGCTGTAATTGTGGGGTTTGGGTGGGGTGCTGAGCCTATCCAATCCCAATATCTTAGGTAGGAAAACTAAATAGTGTTTGTCCCCTTTAAAAGCGTTTCAGACAGGAAAGACCTCCTTGAATGTTATAAACTTGAATAAGAAAAAATGTCCATTCTCCTTCCCCACCCCCACCCAGTTCCCAGCAGCTTTGTTTGAACCAAGTCTCAAAAAACATGTAAATCTTGGCCCAGACTAAGCAAATCACCTTAAGAAGGAAGGTTAGAGAACTGTTTATTATTTGAAATGTCTCTCTCCAGACCTTATTTTTGATAAATTGGCTTCAGCTTCATTACTTCATGATATATCTCCCTTGACATTTAATTATACTTACTCCAAACACATTAAGCGAATCAGTCTGAACAGCTTCTTATTAATATGCAAATTTCTCCTTTGAAAACCCATGAATCTGTGAAAAATCTCTTTAGGCTTCCATTAAACCCACTCAGGAAGTTGTATACCTCACACAGACACTTGCCTCATTCATTGACTCAATGATTCAGCATTTACTAATTGTCTGAGTTAACTATTCTGGCCACATCACGGGGAGGTGGAGGGGGCAGGGAACCAAATGGGATTCAGAAGCTGAACACTTAAAAGATGAATGATCAGAGGCCAGGCTTGAATTAGTGGCTGGTAATTAGAGTTCAAAATCAAGGCTCTTTGCAAGCACAATCAGCCAGATGAGTTGAAACAGCTTACTTTAAGGGGAGAAGCCGCAGACTTAGCTCACCAGTGACTTCTCTGGCAATTCTGGTTTGGAAGAAGACAGGCTGCTGACCACAGGATCTTCTACATATAGATCTCCCATGCCCTCCCCAGTGCTGGCTGCACTTGTGTTCCTTTACAATTCTATTTGCAAAGGATCTGTCATCAGGTAACACGGGGTGGGGGGCATGGGGAGAGCAATCCTAGTTAGCGATGGTGCCAGGAAGACCAGGGGCTGACCAGGAGAATGCTGAGTTCAAACTAGGAAACAGGGTCCTAAGGCTGTCAGGGGTCAAAAGCGAGTTTCAAAGAAGCCCAATTTTCAGAAATTAAGAAGCAAAGCCTAGCGCTTCAGGAGTTAGCTGAACACCTAGCAACAAGGAGATGGAGGCAATATCGTGAGGAAATGAGCTTTCCAAGACAGAGTCCAGGACCTGAGGAGGGTCAGAATGAAAGGAGAAAACAAAGTAGAGATCAGCACAAGCAAGACGTCTGGGCATTAGGAGTTAACCAGAGAGTCGCTCTTAAGTATCTGCTGATGGGATACTGAAGAGGGGGAGACAATCATTTTCCACAGTCCTATGAGACTAAAGTCTGAAATTCAGGACATCCAGGCAGCAGAAGGTGGAGGCATCGGAGAGCAGCATGCAGGATTCATGTTCTGGTGGTTTTTATCATCTTTGCTGAATATTTCCAAGACGTACTTGCAACTAGTAAATAACACGGTTACACACACACACACACACACACACACACACACACTATGCTTTGACTTATGATGAAAATGGAGGAAATATAATAGGTTATTTTCAGTGACATCTGGATCTCACCCTGAATAATCTCATCCACTCTAGACCTCAGTTCCATCATCTTATCAAAAAAAAAAAGGGGCAACAGCACCTGCTCCATCCGTTTTATAGTGTTGCTCTAAGAATAGAATATGTCAAGATTGTGGAGGAGGGGGAAATGTGTGAAGTGTAGAATATCTACATGTGTAAGTTAATATATATAGTCAAGTCAGGCTTTCTCATTTGCATACTAACCTTGTAAATGGCACCGACCACTAAATAGAAATTAAACTGCTTAATAAGAGAAACAGGAAAGAAACTGATATTTAGTAAATATCTGCTATAATCTACACACTGCTTAAGGTGACTTTTGAAGGTGATCTGACTTTAACCTTACAGCAACCTTGAAGAAACAGAAAAACGAAATGTCATCATCCTAATTCCTTTTGGAAGGAGAAAAGTCTGGAACAGAGACTGTTTTCAATGAGTTCCCAGACCTTTAAAGGGGAGATAAGAAAAATAAGAATGAATATACACAAAGAATTCTTATAATCTGAAGCTGTGAATTTTTTCAGCAACTCTGTATCTGTCATTTGAGATTGGTTACATTCATTGCAAAGAATTTAAATCAAAATAACAAAAAACAGAAAAAATCTGATTGCATCAAGATAGAAAGATGTTACTTTCATGGAAACAACTTCTAAAGCTTTGAATAGGGTCTGTAAGTTGATCAAATAGAGTAGCAATAAACTAAAAAGAAACAAAACCAAACAAAATGTTAAGTGATATTTATTATCGTCAAAGATCATAGACTAGAGTATAAAGTTCTTTTCTTGCTTGTTTGAAATTCCTGCCTTATATTTAATGCAACAAATCAGAAGAGAAAGGACTTAACATTTGAAGGACTGTAAATTCCAGAAGAGCTTCTCTGAGATCATTTTCACAGATGTCTCAGAGAAAGAAATTAGGATGAATTTAGTGTTTTTGGGAAAACTAACCAGAAATATCTATGTGGGTACTTTCTTTTTCTTTTTTTTTTTTTTGACAAAGTCTCACTCTGTTGCCCAGGCTAAAGTGCAGTGGTGCAATCTCGGCTTCTGGGTTCAAGCGATTCTCGTGCCTCAGCCTCCCAGGTAGCTAAGATTACAGGTGCCCACCACTATGCTCTGCTAATTTTTGTGTTTTTAGTAGAGATGGGGTTTCATCATATTGGCCAGGCTGGTCTCAAACTCCTGACCTTTTGATCCACTTGCCTTGGTGTCCCACAGTACTAGGATTACAGGCGTGAGCCACTGCGCCCGGCTGTGGGCACTTTCTTTTGTCTCAATTTCATAGATCCCAAAGTAAGCACAAGCATTAGAGTCTTGTTATGAAACCACGACCTGCAAGTTTCCTTCCCCTTGACTAGATAGGTAGAAGAATGTGGGAGGATGAATGCATGACATGGAGAGTCCATACCCTGCTTGTGCTACTTAGTAGTACCTGTAATAACTTGAGTCTTTGTTTCTATAAATAGGGTCAATGTCTAACTTACAGTGTTGCTGAGGGAATTAAAGCAGATACAATATTTAAGATGCTTGGAATAAGTATTCAAAAACGGAAAAGATTGCTATTAAACACACTCCTTGAAGACAGGATACATTTTATTGTACTTTGCATCCTTCAGGGCATTTGAACAGAGCAGACTCTCAACACACATAGTCAGTTCTTGTTATTCTAAGTAACGTTCTATAAAGTTGCTGCAGGCCAGGTGTGGTGGCTTACACCAGTAACACCAGCACTTTGGGAGGTGGAGGCAGGTGGATTGCTTGAGTAGGAGTTTCAGATCAGCCTAGGGTAACATGTCAAAACCTCATCTCTATAAAGCACACACACAAAAATAATAAATTAGCTGGGCATGGTGGCATGCATCTCTAGTTCCAGCAACCTGGGAGAATGAGGTGGGAGGATTGCTTGAGCCCAGGGAAATCAAGGCTGCAGTGAGCCGTGATGGCACCACGGTACTCCAGCCTGAGCAACAGAGTAACACCCTGTTTCAAAAAAAATAAACAAATAAATAAAATAAAAAATAAAATTGCTGCAAACATTAATTAGTGAATACTGAACCACTGCTCCTAGGGGAAACATAGGGCTAGGTTCCTGTGAGCTTCTGGTCACATTTTTGTCAACTGCTCAATGTATAATCTTGTTTTATGTGTTTCTGTTTAAAGACACGTTATTTAATATATAGTTGATGCATTAACACTGAACTCCTGGCCAATAGTGCTATACCTGATGCCTGAAGGGAGCTTATTGACATGCATATTTTCCCTGAAAGGCACATCACACCCTTCTTGTGCTTAGGAACACTAGACGGTAATTTGGCACTACACTTGGGGGCCATTTTAAACAGTGAAATCAACAAAAAGCATGAAAGTGGAAAAAGCATGTCACCAAATACATGCAAAAAAAGCCAGCTTACAGCACGAGAGCTAAAACAAGAAGGCAGAGTGCTGTTTTGTTCAACCTCGGCTGCAAACCTGAAGCAACTCGAATTTTTAGCAGCTCAGAGTATGCCCACAAATGGTCGTGAAAGTACTGCAAGTCTCGATTCTGAAGTTACAGATAAGTTTAGCAAGTAGACAAATTTGCAAACACAAACCTGTGAATAGTGAGGATCAAGAGCATTTGTAAAATGGATGTATAAAATAAAAGAAATTAAAAACCTGTGAAAATAGGCCAAATGTATTGGGATGCCTGTTCTTCCAAATCAGCTTTCTCCCTCTTAAAAAAAATATTCTTTTTAAAAAAAGTATTTATAAGTCGGAAACATGCCTGTTCAGTGCAAATAACAAATCGGTATCAAATGGCTTTTCCAATGCTAATGAATAGTTTCTAAGGTTTTACTGACCCCACTGGCTACCCTCTGGGGCATGAAGAGGGAAAAAACAGCAAATCCACAGAATTATACTAGATTCTTTCATTAAGATGAGAAACTAAAATATCAGCAAGTTTCTGGTGACTCCAGAACCTTCCCTAAATGACCTAGAGAACCACAGTTACCAATTTTACACCTGCTGGACACAGAGTTCTGTTTCTCAGAACTTTTTAAGTCAAGTAATATGACGGGGTTTAGTGATACTTTTATGGTTACAGTAAGAAAAGTTATACTTCATCCCATTCTCTTTGTCAGCTCCCAGAGGTTCAACTTCAGAGCTCAAGCTTTAAAGAAGGCATTTAGGTTTCAAGGTCTCTTTTCAAACAGATAAATCTGCCAACTTTGCCTGCAATGTCACTTCCAAGATAAATGAGCTTACACTATTTTTTAAAATTTCTGTTTGGGGTAAAGGAAAAAAAGATTTAAATTATTTTAGAAGAAAGGCAAAAGCTAATTTTTAATACACTGAATGGACTTGATTTTCTTTTATAGACATGAAAGAATATACTCTTTGTTAATGTAAGTTTTCTTCTGCTCCATGAGACAATGGACACAAGCTTTCTGCTCCCCATCCCCTGGTTACCCAGGAGAGTAGGTATTCCCCTCTGCGCTGTCACAGGGTTCCAAAAACAGGAAGGGGAGAGGTACTTTTTGGAATCAAGATTCAAATTCCATAATACATAGAAGATCCAACTTCACCAATAATGTTGCTAACTGACCATGCCCACGTTTAACACCCCTAAAGTGAAAGCTACTGATCACCTCCAATGGACTTCTCTTAATACAAGGAAACTGACAGTCCCAAATGAGAATATTTTTTTTTTTGAGATGGAGCCTCACTGTGTCACTGAGGCTGGAGTGCAATGGCACAATCTTGACCTACTGCAACCTCTGCCTCCCAGGTTCAAGTGATTCTCCTGCTTCAGCCTCCTGAGTAGCTGGAATTACAGGCACACGCCACCATACCCAGCTAATATTTGTATTTTTAGTAGAGACAGGGTTTCACCATGTTGCCCAGGTTGGTCTTGAACTCCTGACCTCAGGTGATCCACCTGCCTCAGCCTCCCGAAGTGCTGGGAGCCACTGCTCCCGGCCCCAAATGAGAAGCTTCTTGTCACAAAATCATGCAACCAGGTTGGGCTTTCTGGGCATGTAATCTACGCAGTCCCTCAGAGTCTGCACTCAAAAGATCACCACACTTAGGAGGGTTCTGCCTTTGGTTTAATTCTCTGACACTGCAGTCTTAAAATTCTCATTTTTTTTTAACAAGGAGCCCTACATTTTCTTATTGTAGTGGGCCCTGAAAATTATGAGTCTGGTCCTGCATGGAGGTAGTTAGTAGCTGAGGGAGGATTGCACAGACTCCTTGTCGAGTGCTTCTCCCACCTATGCTAAGTGACCTAACGTCAGGTCTACGAAGGACAGAACCTCCTCCGCAACTGTGAGAGCTTACATACACAGACTCCTGTATGATGTCAACTTTGTGCTTCAGAGCATCCATCCATCCATCTGCCCACGGCAGGTCGTGAGCCGATCTCTCATGCACTCCTAGAATCAAACACATTGGAATCATAGCCTGAGCTCTGCTAGGTAGAGGCTCAGTTTATCTTTATTAAAAGAATGAGCTAACAGACAGGCAGGTTAGGAATACAATCCTTTCCTGGATAAACAGAGTGGCCTTCGTTCACTCCAGCTGCATCATGTGGCATATTTTATGCATATGTATTTTTATAAAGCAGCTAGAGAAATAAAACAATCTTATATCATCTAAGAACAACAATCTGACTTTCTATTTGGCAGACTGCCCTGCAATCCTTCCCTCCATAGCCTCTCCATCTCTCTTCCAGGCTCCCGGGGCCACCTCCCTCTTGTCCCCATTACTTTGCACAAAGGTGAATAAATCAACGTGAAGCTCTTATTATCTTATTTTCTCTCTCCTCCCTCCTATTCTGTCCTCCCAATCTTGAATAGCTTGAGAAAAATTAATGCCTGTGTCTCTGGCAAATGTATTGCCCCTATAATTCAGTTTTAAAACAAGCATACCAGCAGTGGCCAAACCTTGAGTAGAAGATTCATTTTTCATATGAGTAATTGAATCCTTCCATTCAATTTTCTTTCAAGTATTGAAGACAACCGATGCCTCACTGAAAACTCCTATAAAATGTCTACAAACACTTGTCAACTGAGGGTAGAGCTACTCTGGAGGGCAGGAGATGGCATTGACAAAGCATTTTCCTACAGTTCACAGATAGAAGGTTATTCCAAGGTAGTAAAAGTAATAAGAAATCTTTATTTCATCAGCCTCCACTTTATACCACCAATATTTCTAGAAGGTTAAAATCTCAGCTTTGGTGTTTTCTTAGGTGACTACATCATTGAATTTAATGGAGTTGTTCAACTAATACAATTAACATTCTTTAGCGGTTTTAAAAAGCGCTTGTATTGAGAAACATCTATTTGGTCTGTCAGGGCTACATTTGCGTATTTTAAATGACATGTCATCTCTATAGTGTTTTTCAATACAACAGAAATAACGTGTCTTCCTACTTAATGCTCAAACATCCAACAACTACATTTTACAGAATGAAACTCACCATGATACTGGATACTGGGATAAATCCTTTGTACTTATAGATGGTTATTCTACTTGTTTTTGCAGGCAAATTTATTTTAGAATTGACTGAAATGGCCGAATTACTGACTGACTCCAAGCCGTCCTGATTACCCACAGAAGTAGACTGACCATTTTGCAAGTCACTGAGGTTGTCTGTTGCTATTTTCACAGTGGCACTTAGAAATTCTTAGAAATTCATTCTGCTTACTGTGGTTATACAACAATTGTCTAATTTTTCATTTCTGATGCTTATCATTAACCCCTTGTCCCTCGGGTATTGAATTCTTAAGTAATTGTGGGCCACCTGTCCATGTCTTCCTCTGTAACGGGAATTGAAAGTCAAATGTTAGCATAACATAAGAATTTGAAAGGTATGAACTTATGACACACATTTCTGACCACTCCTGCAAGGTGAGAACATTAAGACACTCAGGGCTGTGTGTGGTGGCTGACGCCTGTAATCCCAACACTTGAGGAAGCTGAGGCAGGTGGATCATGAGGTCAGGAGTTCAAGAACAGCCTGGCCAACATGGTGAAACCCTGTCTCTACTAAAAATACAAAAATTAGCTGGGCGTGGTGGTGCTTGCCTGTAATCCCAGCTACTCAGGAGGCTAGGGTAGGAGAATTACTTGAACCTGGGAGGCAGAGGTTGCAGTGAGCCGAGATGGCGCCATTGCATTCCAGCCTGGGTGACAGAGTGACTCCATCTCAAAAAAAAAAAAAAAAGACTTGGTCCTGATCCCTCAACTACATCATCTGCTTCAAAGGAAGGGAAGACTGTGCAGGGTCTACCAGTAGGGAAGTCCCAGGTATTTTGTTTTTTTTCATCAAGATTCAGGGTAACATTACAGGACACTGAAGCAGAAGAGCCTACGTGGAGAAGGAAGAGGGTCAGGGAAGAGTCTATAAAACAAAATCTATCAGAAATCTCTTGGCCAACTAACCGTCATCTATTGCTGTTTAACAAAGCATCCTTAAACTTAATGCTTACAACAATACAAAACATTTATTTGCTCACAATTCTGGAAATTTAGGAAGGGCTCAGCTAAGTGATTTATCTGCTCCATGTGATATCAGCTAGAGTCACTCATTTAGCTTTAGTTGACTAGGAGGTCACCTGAGGCTAGAATGATATCCCAATGTATTCACTCACATATCTGGGTCCTCAGCTGTGGTGGCTGAAGAGCTGGGGGCTGGCTGGGCTTCTCTCCAGCAGGGTTGTTGAATTCCTTACATGGTGGCTCAGGGTTCCAAATGAGCCACAGCAGAAGCTGTTAGGCCTCTAAGTGGCTAAGCCTGAAGTTGGCACAACATTGCTGCTGCCACATTCTAGTAGCCGATGCAAATCACAAGGCCAGCTCCAATCCAAGGGGAGTGGACATAATTAGATTCCATATCTGGATGGGGTAGATGGAATGCCCAAATATGGGTGGGAGGAATAATTGGCATATCTATGGAGACAGTCAACCATCCTAGCTCCCAATGCTTTTCTCGACCTTAGCATGGATGAGGGTACTAATGGTCAGCTCAGGGAGTTAGTGGTCACTCTCCATAATTTCACTTCACAGGTTAGAGACATTGGCAAAGAATATCTTTTTCCTTAAGCTTCACTGCATGTTTGTTATTAGATCCTCATTTCAAAATAACTTGAGCTTCAAGTCAGTTCCATCACCATGAGTCAATTTGTAAGAAAAACAGGTAACTTGTTTAGGAATCAGAGCACATGGTTCCTATTCAACCAATCAAGCACAAAAAAGACAAAACACACCTTACATATGCTGCCTTCCTCAATTCAAAAGAGACTTTAGCTTCCAATGTCACAGGAAAAGGAACATGTCGGTGAAATTTCTATAGACAATAATATTAATGTATTATTTGTCATTGAGCTTCTAAGAGTCTGAAGGATTCTCAGAAAAAAATCTGATTTTGTATGATCTTTAAGTTCTTTACTCATTTTAGAAGCTCACCACCAACCATGTAAGATGGGATTCCACCCATATGCTCCAGATGTGTCAATAAGCCCAAACTAGGGTACACAGGAGCAGCCTCTCTTTGTGTGCTCCTGTGTACCCCAGTTTGAGCTTAATTAGTAAATAAGCCTAATCTCCTCTCTAAAACATGTTTTAGATTTGCAGATCAAGCCTGATAGATTTAGCTTTTGTGTTCCAACAGAAAGTAGTCCCTTGGGATACACTTTAGGTATAAATAAAACATATTTTTGTGCAAGAGAAAGCAAATGATTTCTTTCTAATTTCTGACTGACCTCTGATTCCCAGGCTTTTATTATGACTGATCACAATGTCTTCAAGCAACAATCTATAATGTTCTAGTGTTATCTGTGTCACTGACCAGCAGCTTTACACCAGGCAGGGTGGTTTTCCCCTTTCTGAGTCCTTGCCAAGAGGTGCAGGGTTAAACATTAAAGGCTCATTAAAACTCTAGTTAGTGGAAGGGGTTAAATATCATCATCAACATTTACTCTTGCAAAACGTTTCACAGGTTCCACGGCATTTTGTGTAATTACCTCATTTGATGTCAATTTCTAGGGTTCCTTCCATCTTCAACATTGTATGATTTGATGGATTAAAAATGCATGCTCAGTTGATAAAATACACCTTTTTCCAGCAATTTGCTTTAAATAGTCAAAGATTTTTAAGTGCGCCTGCTGTGGAGAAAGAAAAATCTGTTTCCTTTCATCTCTGCATTTATGTTGGAAGACCAGATATCATTTTCAAAATATTTTTCAAAACTTAAGGAGAGGTGTGACTTACTATTTAATGATCAGCTTTTGCTCATACGTTTCCATGGTTCATTGAGAGAACCTCACTGTAGAACAAGAGTCTCCTAGAGAAAAAGCATTCTCTCTGTCTTCCTGGAAGATCTTGGCATTTGTTCCCCTTAGGGGCTACCCAAAAGAGCAAAAGGGAAAGGCCGAGGGGATCTCTGTGATTTCACATCCTCATTTAAGCAGAGAAACTCCCCTTTTACCAGTTTTGTTCATTTTCACTCCAGTGTAAAATTTCATTTGAACTAGGCGTTCTAAGGTCATCAAATATTTGAGAACTACTGCTTAAGGGAACACATGTGGATTTGTAAATCCTGCTAAATCTATTTATGTATTGTGATGTAATTCTCCCTACTGATGCTGTAAAAAATGCTTTAAACTGAAAGCTATGATATAAACTATTCCAACTGACCCCACATATCCCCAAAGGCCTCCTTTAAGGTTCTACTCTGTGGTTTGAATGCGTTTTTGAATGGATGCCAGAGATTTCCTATCTCCTCTTCTAAAGAGGCTAAGACTACAAAAGAAGCCAAGCTAGGGGGAAAGAAAAATTCCAGCCATAAAGTTTCAAAGAATTCTCAGATATTAATCCTGACCCAGAGAGCCAGAGTGATTCACTGGCGGGTGATGCTGAGTAATCTTACTTTGGACTCTTAATCCATGTTCTATTAATGGATTTTAGCCACAGCTCAAAAGGTTAGAAATTAAGGACCCCATTTCCACCTCTTTTTATTAAATTATTCTAACCTCATCCTGGGTAATTCATCACTGTCTCACTCACTCTTGGTACACATATTGGGACTGGAAGGGCCAATTGATATAATCACCCTGTCCATCTTTCCAAACACGTTGTAAGAAAAGAAGCCCTAGGTTCAGTTTCTTTGAGATTTGAGAGGGTGGTTATTCCAATTTTACATCCAGTGCCGCCGAATTGTCAGTTCCTAGAAAGCCTTGTTCCTTATGAACTCCTTTTCTTTAGTAGAATTTCATCCTTTGCCTTAGTTTTGACCATTTTCAACGTTGTTTAGGTTGAGACTTTGAACAACTTGACCACATGCTCATCTGTTGGCAGTTTCCATACTATCCATTCAGTGGGCACAAATCTTGAAGACCACTCAAAGAAAGAGGATGAAGTTCAGATGGCTCACACACCTCCAGAAACCTCTTTCAACTGGGTACGGTCCTGGCATGCCGTGGTTTCTGTACATGTAGTAAATAAAGCATGTTGAGGAAGTGGATGGCTTTACTTCACTGGTACCTGGAATGGACTGAATTATGTCCCCTCAAAATTGGTATATTGAAGCCTTCACTCTCAATATGACTGTATTTGAAGATTAAAGGGCATTAAAGGAAGTAATTAAAGTTAAATGAGGGGTCGGGCACAATGGCTCATGACTATAATTCCAGCACTTCGGGAGGCAAAGGAGGTGAATCATTTGAGGTCAGGAATTTGAGACCAGCCTGGCCCTACTAAAATTACAAAAACGAGCTGTGGGCCCTTGCACTTGTAGTCCCAGCTACTTGGGAGGCTGGGGCATGAAAATCACTTGAACCCAGGGAGCAGAGGTTGCAGTGAGCCCAGATTGTGCCCCTGCACTCTAACCTGCCTGACAGAGCAAGACTCTGTCTCCAAAAAAAAAAAGTTAAATGAGGTTGTAAGGGTGGAGCCCTGATCCAACAGCACTGGTGTCCTTAAAGGAAGAGGAAGAGATACCAGGAGCATGTCTGCACAGAGGAAAAGGTTGTGTAAAGACACACCGAGACGGGGGCCATCTGCAAGCCAAGGCGAGAGGCCACAGGAGAGAATGGCCCTCCCCATCCTCAGTCTCAAGACTTCCAGCCTCCAGAATTGTGAGAAAATAAGCTTCCGTTGTTTAGGTCCTCCAGCCTGTAGCTTTGTTATGGTAGTCTGTCATATTTTGAAATATGTATTTGGTCTTCCTGTTTCCTGGCTCACAGTTCCTAAAACCCTTGGACTCTAGAGCAATAAATGTCTTTGTGAATGCTAATGAGATGACTGGTGGCTGGGGGTCATCGGATAGCCTCAGGATGGGGGCTGGTTGCCAGGGCAACGTTGTAATTAGAGGGCTGAAACTTTCAGCTCCCCTGCTACCACCACACACACCCCTCTGGGGTGGGGAGAGGAGCTGAAGATTGAGTTCATCACCAATGGCCAGTGGTTTAATCAATCATGCCTATGTAATAAGGCATCTACAGGAACCCAAGACTGGGTTCTGAGAGCTTCCAGAGAGCTGAACTTGCAGAGGTTCCTAGAGGGTGATGCACCCAGGAAGGGCATGAGAGCTCCGAGCCTCTTTCTACATACCTCGCCCTACGCATTTCTTCTATCTGGCTGTTCATCTATATCCTTTGTAATATCCTTTATAACAAGTGGGTCAATGTAAGTGTTTCCCTGAGTTCTGTGAGCCACTCTAGCAAATTAAACAGATTTACTGAGGGTCTGTGGAAACCCCCAACTTATAGCCAGACAATCAGAGGTATAGGTGACAACCTACTATTTGCAACTGGCATTTAAAGTGGGGGTAGTCTTGTGGGACTGAGCCCTTAACCTGTGATATCTGATGCTATCTACAGGTTGACGGCGTCAGAGCTGAATTGAATGAGACACCCAGATGATGTGTGCTAGAGAATGTAGTGTCAAAAGTGTTATATTGAGCAGTCTGAAGTAGAGAAAAAAGATTGTTTTTTCCTCTTCTCCAACACAACCCAAGCAGACTTATACAGTGCCACATAACTTCAACATTTGGAATTAGCCTGAAGAAGAGAAGTTTCCAGGAGACATTATGGCTGTTTATAAATACCTGAAGACAGAGACTACTTATAGATTGGTGCAAAAGTAATTGCAGTTTTTGCTATTCCTTTCAATGCCAAAAACCGTGATTACTTTTGCACCATCCTAATACATGGAGAATCAGATTTGTTCTCCATGAATCTAGAAGGAAATTTAGAACTGGTTGGAAATGTTTTAAAAAATAAAAAAAAAATTGGCACAATTATAAAAAAAGAATTTTTAACTGTTAAAGCTATTCAAAAGAAAAATGAGAATGTGATGTAAGTGGGTAAGATCCCATCACATAAGTAACAGTCTGGATTCTGAAGTATCACAAAAAACGTTGGACTACCAGGACTCTATGATGACTTTCAAGTGGTAAAAGTAGGATTTTCAAACCCTCTCATCAAGGGTTACCACTAAGCAGCTCATTATCTTCGGCAAGCTGCCGAAAGTCCCTTAATCTCAGTTTCCAAAATATTTTTTAAAAGAAAATACAGTTTTTGTGAAAATTGAAAAGAATATATTAGTAAAGCACCAAATAAATAGAAAACATTATTATCATCATCATGCCATTTGTGTCACCAAATGAAAATATTCCAAGAAAGAAAAAAATATACAATGCTTTCCATTCATATAATAAAAATATATAAATTTTTTTTTCTTACTTTGGGCTTGCTTCAAATATATAAATATGACTGTGTCTCATGAAAAGTCCATCCTATAAAACCATTAAAAACCCAAACGCTGGAAGTTTGCCTTACATCATAAGAAGAGCAACAAAAAGCTTAAGTGAAATTGAACAGAGTGTTCTCTTTTCCCCGATGCGGTGAGATGCGATCTGAACAAGCTGTGTGTATGGGGAAACAAATGCTAGTCCCTTTGGCCTTAAGGATCTGGGACGACCTTTCTAACTAAGGCAAAACTGCCTTTTCTGTGAGTCACCGTTTGAAGGAAGGGCTCACTGTCTGGGAGCAGTCTTGCTGTTTCACATTTCTTTCATTCATCACTTTTCAGGCCCTGCGCCGTCTGGCACAGCCCCCGCCTCTGTGTGGATGTTTGGCTCTCATCACTGCAAAGTGATGTCCGGAGGCTCTGATTCAGGTGAGCAATAAAGAGCAGATGGCACCTCCACAAACCCAGAGCTCTCCCGACACCCTGCTCCTTGGAACAAGAGTAATTATTATAAATGGGATGGGTGGTGGGAGAAACAAAGATCCAGGTGTTCCAAGGGGATCTACAAAGCCACATCCTCCAGGAAAAAATAAAAAAAAAAGTTCAGCCACCAGCATGGACAACAAAAAAGAACCCTGATTGGAGGCTGTTTATGACCATGGTGTTCACTGGATTGGACATTGTGCTAATCTGATTAATGAAATGACAATGCTAAACGGGGCATTCAGCTTGCCGCATCCCTGGCTAAGCCAAGTTGGGCAATTTCCCCCAGGACATCAATTCTCAGCACCCCTGTCAGATAATTATTTATGAAAAGATGAATGCATGTGGCAATCTCGGGTGAAGGAGGCTGAGGCATGTGTTGTTAATGATTGAAGTAATCAGTGTGGAGGTAACTGGCATGTGCGCTTGTCAAATGGCAGGCTGGGGAGCATTAGCATTCCTCAGGCACGGGGGCCTTTATCTTCAGGCTGGTGTCTGACAACTACCAAGATCACCCATGAATAAATACCGAGCCTTACCCAGACATAATTAAACTGCCAATGCAGATATACCTAACTAAAATTGATATCTTAATGACACCAAATAGTGTTCAAGTAATGAAAGCAGTGTGAGAGGGGCCTGTAACAATGAATGGAGACTTCAGTGCTTCTTCCACAGGGGAGTCTTCCCCCAGTAACTCCTTACAGAGGTTGCTTCTCATTGTGGTAGACTTTTATTTCTCGTCTTTTCTCTTCCATTGGCCTGCCTTCACCATCTGAGAAATCTTTCCTTCTTTCTCCCTAGCTAACCGGGGAGCTATGCATCTCTCTGCATTGAAGAGGTTTTGTATATCTTTTGTCACACTCCACTGGGCCACAGAGATCTTGGTCTTGCGACCTCTGAAATAACCCCACTATGCGTGGGATACCAGTGTTTTCTGGTCCCGGAGCCAACCCTGCATCATCTCTTCCACAGAGTCACGGGAGAAACCTCTGTTGCTCATGTCTGAGTCACTCAGAACATCCATCATAATACTAAAAAGTATCAGGTGGTAATCTCAGCATTTTGGAAGGCCAAGGTGGGTGGATCTCTTGAGGTCAGGAGTTTGAAACTAGCATAGCCAACATGGTGAAACTTTCTCTACTAAAAATACAAAAATTAGCCGAGCGTGGTGGTACACACCTATAGTCCCAGCTACTTAAGAGACTGAGGCAGGAGAATCGCTTGAACCCGGGAGGTGGGGGCTGCAGTGAGCCGAGTGTGCACCACTGCACTCCAGCCTGAGTGATAAAGCGAGTTTCCATCTCAAAAAAAAAAAGTATCAGGTGAATCTGATCTCCAGCCTCTTGCCAGCTTTGGGAGTCGCTTGACAAAGGGAATGTGTATGTGCATTTCTCTGCCCTAGTTTCCAGCTGCCCTCCCTCTCTGACTTCATAAAATTGACTGTCTACCACGTGGACTCACTCCTCGCCACTAAGACGCAAGCACTTTCATCTTATCTAGTCCTTTATCTTTATATGCCACTCCCAGAAAAAAATGAATCTGCCTCCCAAACCATTTCTACCAGTCCATATCATGCCTCTTTTTTTACTTTTCCTTTTTTTTTTTTAGACAGAGTTTCACTCTCTTGACAGACTGGAATTTAGTGATGCAATCTCGGCTCGCTGTAATCTCTGCCTCCTAGGTTCAACAGATTCTCCTGCCTCAGCCACCTGAGTAGCTAGGCTTACAGATGCCTGCTACGATGCCCAGCTAATTTTTGTATTTTTAGTAGAGATGGGGTTTCACCATGTTGGCCAGGATGGTCTCAGTCTCCTAACCTCGTGATCTGCCTGCCTCAGCCTCTCAAAGTGCTGGGATTACAGGCATGAGCCACCACGCCCAGCTCATACCAGGCTTCTTAATCACCATTGTCTTGCAGGGGATTTTTCCTACGATTTCCCTGTGGAAATGGCACCCCCCTTTTCAGCGTCTCTTTTTAACTACCTCATTTGACTAAAATCTGATTATGGATAGACTTAATTTGCTCCCCTGAAAAATACAGAAGTTGGACAAGATCATCATTTCTCAAACTGTGTACTCAAGAATACTGACTTTTCATAGGACAGTGCCAGGCAGCTGATGTTCAACAAATAGTTGAATGAATGAAAAGAGTGTGCCATGCTGAAAGGGATTCTGGAGATAAGTTGAGGGACAGCTGAGAAAAATGTGTTCAATTTTTACTCTAAAACTTTTCTGACCTTCCGATGGGCTACTAAGCAGTATGAAACTTCATATGGTGTGCAACTTTCAGCAAATGTATTTAACCATGGAATTTCATGTTTTGCAGTTGCCTAGGAAGCTCTCACAGAACACACATTAGACTTAATGATTACCAAGTTTCCTTTGGCTATTAAATTCTATGACCATGTCTCTTACCCAGAGACCCACCCATCACTCCCATTTATCTCAAGGGAAGAAGAGAAGTCTTCAACTTCATCCCTCCCCAAAGCATCTAACACCATGTTTATACTTTTAAAGAACTGTGATCCTAAAAAAAAACAAAAACAAAAACAAAAACGGTCTTTGTCACCAGTTCCTGGCACACAGCTCTTAAAGCCCTTGGAATTTGGGGAGTAATAAGTGTCTTTTGCAAGTGAATGCGATGACTGATGGTTGGGGTGGGGGGGCCTGGATAGCTTTAGGGAAACTGGTCACCAGAAAAACCAAGGCACCATTAGAGAGTTGGAACTTTTAGCCTCACCCTACAACCTCCATGAAGGGGAGAGGGGGCTGGAATCGAAGCTAATCAACAATGGCCAGTGATTTAGTTAATCATGTCTATGTAATGGAACTTCCATAAATGCCTCTAAACAACCAGGGTTCAGAGAGCTTATGTAGGTACTGGGAGGCTGTGCACCCAGAGGGGGATGGGAAGATCTATGCCCTTCCTCCACATCTGTCCTAAGCATCTCTTCCATTTGGTTGTTCCTGAGTTGTATACTTTATAATAAGCTGGTTATAATAAGTGCAGTCTTTTTTGAGTTTTATGAGTTGTTCCGGCAAATTATTGAATCCAAGAAAGGGGTTATGAGAACCCTCGATGTATAGCCTGTCAGTCAGAAGTATAGGAGGCCTGGGACTTGGGATTAGCATCTGATGTGGGGCAGCCTTGTGGGAGGGACTGAGTCCTCAACTCCAGGTAGATAGCGTCAGAATTGAATTAAGTGGCTGGACACCTACTCGGTGTCTGGAGAGTTAGAGAAATGGTTGGTGTGAGCAAAAAAACCCCACATGTTGGGTGTCACGTGTGGTGTTATTAAACACAGCACAGAAGTCCCGATTATTTACACACACTAATCAAGTCTAAATTCTCACTTTCATACTCTCATGGTTTCCAGCAGCCATTTTAATTGTCTGATGACTTTGTAGATTTTGTATCTGTATTTTCTTTTTCTTTTCTTTTCTTTTTTTTTTTTTTTTGAGACGGAGTCTTGCTCTGTCACCAGGCTGGAGTGCGGTGGCATGATCTTGGCTCACTGAAATCTCCACCTCCCGTTTTCAAGCAATTCTCCTGCCTCAGCCTCCCAAGTACCTGGGAATACAGG